>JARFJB010000935.1:380000-680000 GCA_036346205.1 Vesta saturnalis | reverse complement strand
CCGGCGTTTTAGTTTTTAACGTAACGAGGTTAGTTTTTTTTGATTTTATTGAGTAATAGCGTTCTTAATATTTAGTCTTTTATTTGATTTTTAGTTGAGTATTAATTCAGTTTAGAGTTCATTCTATAGCTTTTTTTTTTTTTTTTTTTTTGATTATTATTTAATGCCTAATTATTTACACTGAGGTGTAGTAACGTAAATTTATTGAGTGTTTATCACGCTTTTATTTGACAAGCGTGCAGTGCATTTTGAAGCCCTATTTTAGGTGGTTTGCTGAGTTGCCGTCCAGCACACCTGGAATTGATTACGGATAGGTAAGCGTATGTTTTTTGTATGTTTAGACACGCTATGTACTCGTAATTTTGGCACGACAACCCTTATTTTGACTACCAAACATTCTGGCGCCCAAACCCTCGATTTTGCCTTCAGCCTCTATTGTGACTTACGTACGACTTACTATTCTGGATGCGCAAAATTTTTCAACATCTGACCTACACCCATACGCTGGCTAGTCGGGGCAAAAAGGCCAATTTATCTGTAATCCCGTTCTACCACCCGTTTATACCGTTACAGTGTGTGTGTGTGTGTGTGTGTGTGTGTGAGAGTGTGTGTGAGTATGTATGTAGTGTGTGTGTGTGTGTGTGTGTGTGCGTGTAGCTGTGTGCCTGCGTTTGGGTGTGCTTGTGTACGACTGTGCGTATGTGAGGGCGTGTGGATTCCTGCGTGCGTGCGTGTAACTGTAGGTCATTGCGTGTGCGAGGTTGGGCGTGCGTGATTTAGTAAGTAGGTATTTACACGAGTGTTGTGTTTTGCACGATTGGAGCGTTTATGTATTTATTTACACTAATAACTGAAGGTCTAAAAAATACATGAATTGTATAAAGTGCACTTAAGTTACCACAGGAGCAGTTTATGCGGGGGTTTTATATCCATTTTACGATACCTTAGAACGGTTGTGACTGGTAGGATATAATCTAGCACATCTAGTTTTAAATTCGTAGTAAGAAAATTTATTAGTATATAAACAAATAAAAAAGAGATCAAAATTTTAAGTCGCCCAAATTCTTGGTTTATACCATAACAATCAAATGAATGCACACTGTAGAAATTATGTGTCAACGGAAATTAACAATTGCTGCTACCTCGAACATTAATTTGAAAACGACATATTAAAGATAGTCAAATTACCGAGATTTTTAGTTCTTCATACAGCTGTAATACAACAAAGTCATTCGACAATTGTGGACATCACTTTTTACCCAATACATTAATTGTAAGTATAACTCAAAAACGTAGACCATTGAGCTCAAAGGAATCGATACTAACGTAACTAGAGGAGTTGCAATTCTACCTCAAACAATCCTCTCTGCATGTTTAACTGTTAATTAATTGATAAGTGCAGCTTTAATGCCTCAACAACAGGCAGGTGAGGTAAATGGAATTGTAGGCTAACGCTTTTACGATCTACGCCGAGAGGCCTACGGAGCGAATTACTACTACATACCACACATACGACGGGCGTTGCGAAGAAGAACTTTATTTCAGAAACAATATCTTGGAAAAGAATGAAAAATAAGCATTTATTCCATTAACGGTACGTTGGGTTGTATCAAATTTTAAATTGGGTTGATAAATTATTATTAAACGTATAAAATTTCACATCTATGTCTTTTAATGAATTGACTCTTTTGGAAAAATCTATATCAGAGATTTAGGTTCTACTTATTACAGTTAGTTGCGGACACCAGAAAAAGCAAATAAAGATATACAACGATGAGTTAAATAATTATTTAACAATAAAATAAAATAAAAATAGGAAACCTTTAATTAATTAGAAAGTACGTAAGAAGAATGATGTATGAAAGCCAATAGGGTAATACTTGTTTTTCCTAGCATGCAACTACTATGAAATTTTATACAAATTTTACTATAAAATAGTGAACATGGAGTAACTTACGTAAATCAAGTTACGCTCGTCACAAGTTAAAAGTATTAAATTTACCACAGTGTTTGGAAAATCAAAGAATTATCTTCTCCAACATAGAAATTTACAAAAGGAATAATAGAATATTAGTGTTTTTTTAAATCAAAATCAAAATGCAAATTCATATGTTCGTATAATACTGTTAGTACTGGTAAATATATATAAGAAATTTGGCGAAATATCAAATAGACTTAAGCATTTGCAATATAACTTTATGAACAAATATGTGAATAAATGTTTATTCTATTTAAAACCTTAACATATTACAGTTTTGCAATTGTGCATAACAATAAAATAAAATACAACTAATGATTATTAAACTAAACTTATGTGCGTTCATTAAAAAACAATATATAGTGTACAAGGTTTATTTACCCTCCAACTAGCAATATACAGCGAATCACATCTAGTTGAGGGCATATATAATTAAAAGGTCCTGTACATAAACAATTCTTGAACGGTTTCAGAAATGTTTCAAAACTACGGCAAGATAAATCTATAGACTTAAAAATTGCTTTAATCTTTTCTAATTCTGCATCACTACATGGAAAAAGACGACACTTATGAGTCAATGAAATTGGATATTTGTTGAGACAATCACGAATAACATTTGGAAGGCATGGATCAGTACTGTTGCATATACAACTCTTACCGAATTCACATAATCTTCATGTAGGCAACTAAAGTCAATAGTGCGAAGTTTATTAAGTATTTCCTGTTCAGTTTCAGTATCACAATCAACCTCGCATTCTTGTCCTAAACAAAAAAAAAGTGTTTTAAAAAAATGTATCCAAAAAAGTAATTATTTTTATCTTGTGAATGAATGAACTGGAATTTGAAAAGAATACTTACCCGACGCTCCATAAGTAGCAAACACAAAAATGATAGCAATAATCAACATCTTCATTTGATAACGCACTAAAAAATCTACCTTATTTATATGTGTATTTTGTTTACTAATTTGTTATGGCTTTATTTGAGTAGATTTACATGGAACTACAAAATATTTGTTTTTCTTTATTATTGCTAATTTAATCATCAGTGGCGTAGAGTTGCAAATTTATACCATTAAAGCAACATTATCATTTCAGCAGCACTAATTGACATAAAATGTGTGTATATTTAATAGCCATTAATTTTCCTGGTACCTATACATTAGATCAATTGAATTTTTGGTAATTACTTCGTAATGTGATTTTTATCCATTCCGGTCATACGTAGGACGCTACTGAATCATTTTTTATTTAATGGTTTTATTATATTATTTGTATAATCTTCTTTTCACCTTATACATTATTGGTATTGTCTGGCATACTGTTGACTATAATACTAATAAGGTTTTTAATATTATAAGTATGATTTATGACCATGACAAAGAAAAGGGTTATTTTATTAAATTTCTTGACGGTTATCAGGGGCGCACTAACCTTATCGAGTGCCGTTGTTCAAAAACAAAAAGTGCGCCTCTATACATAGTTATAAAAAAATTAACAAAACTTATAAAATAGAATTTTTTTTTGTTTTAACTTTTATCTTGCACACATTAGGCTTAGAATTTTTCAAGTTAAAATCATTCGAATACTTACCGAAATGATCAAAACTGTTAATAGAAATCAATTAATATGGGATGTTAGATAATGGATCGAATTATTTTTAAAATAACATTATATAGTAATTGTAAATTTTATTCATAAATGCAACAATTTTAAACAAAATCATTGGAACATTGAACATATTTTAACAAATCTAGACTTTACGCACTTTGATTTTTGAAAATTGTTGTATTAACGTTGTCTAACTCTTGAATTAACTTAGACTCGATTGAAATGATGGCAAGATTTTTCAATTGTTCTTGTACCATAGTAGCACGTAAATAGTTTTTATTTTATTTTGCCACCATAATGTTCTTTATACGCCTCCAAATGCGGGTGTAATGTGTTCTTTATAGCACAGAAATGTCATTGATGCTAAGCAGCATGATTGACAGCAAACACATGACATGATATATAATTGCAATATCACAGTATCTTAGTAACAACAAATTAGCCTACTGTCGACTTTATTTCACTGCATTTGCATTTAAAAACTTGCCGAAAATACTGAATCTTTTTAATATTTTGTTCCAGTTTCATGGTGCAAAATAAAATAAAACATTGTATGTACCACGGGCATAATTGTAGATTATGGCTCTCAGGAATATAAAAGCCCTCCGTTTCGCGTCGGGCTTTGAACATTCCCTCGAGCCATAATCTTCTGATTATGCCCTTAATACATAAATATCTATTAATGACCATTAGTTTGGAAAACGATCTTTCCGCTGTGGCTATGGAAACTGGCATTGTCAATAATATTCGTAATGTCACAAAAATGTTTGGGTTAGTATAATGAAAATTATTTACAATGTAATTTAGAGTAATAATTGGCGAATAAGTGACACTTTTCTCAAAATTTAGCCAAAACTGCGATTCTTGCATAAGTTTTATCCTATTTATATCAAATCCATTTCGATATTTATAACTTAGTATACCCTCAAGTTTTGTACGAAACTATAGCTGTTTTGATTCAGAGTTCCGAAATATTCCATAAAAACTTGAAAATTGCCGCATGGGCAAATAACAGTTCGAATCCATCGTTACAAGATGTTGTAGTAATACCTTTCAAATCAAAAAAACAATGTACTTTCAATTTTAATTCTCCATTCTGTGTTGGTTCATCGTCACCTTCGTAACTAAATTGTTTTGTAACTTTTCGAGGTCTTAAAACCCATTCATCTTTGAATTTTGGATAGATATCTAATAAAATCGCGACCTTTCAAGCTTCGTCTAATAAATCATTAAACTGGAACGGCATTTTTTTAAATCAATTAAATTACTGAAACCAGCACACGCTTGCGCAATATTAACATTTTGAGTTTGTAAAATTTTGGACACTATATTAACTTTGATTAATATATTAAACCATAAAATCATCACGCATACAAATTCAAATTTTTTTTAACTTTTTAGCAAGTGCCATAGCTACATTCGTTACAGCATTATCACAATTTTGCGAAGAAGTAATTTCAAAAAGAGCATCGTATATTTCGTGTAGTTGATACATTAAATTCGGCTTGCCCATCAGGTATCTGACAACGGCTTTAAAGTCAAATTTGATATGTTTTTTTCAAAATAGCCCATCGGTGGGTTGAAGCAGAGAACTTATAAAGTTCTTGCACTATAGAAAAAAAATGTACAAATAATACATAAAGATTATTATAAGCTTTGTTATGAACGAATAATATATATTTGACTTTGCGCCATTGTTAACGACAAGGTTCAAACTATGGTTACAGCAGAGTACAAAGAATACTCTTGGATTGATATTTAAAATTTGTTTGTAAACCATTATGCTTATCCTTCATGTTTTCCCCGTTGTAGACTTGACCGAGTAAATTAAAAATATCTAATCCATAATTTTCTAACATGGGTAATAAAAAATTTGTTAAAGCTTCAGCGGTAACATCAGTAACAGAACAAAAACTTAGGAAGTGTTCTTCAATACTAATTCCCAAATCGTTTACATTGACGAATCTGATATATACTGAAATCAGTTCTTGGTGGCTGGCATCGGGTGTACAGTCGAGGATGATGGAAAATATTTAGCTTTTTTCGCCATGTTTAAAATTTTAGATCTAACGTTACTTCTTAATAAAGTTATAGCTTCGTTTTGGATTTTATCCCCAAGATAATGAGTCGTATCTTTATTCATTTAAGACCGATTGACATGTTCAGAGATAACAGGATCAAATTTTCCGATCGTTTCGATACATTTCAAATAATTGCCATTATTTTTTTCATATAATTTATTAGCAGTACCTCGAAAGGCTAAGTTCTGGTGAACCGTATAAAAAATACACTCGATAACGGCATGCCGATATTTGGTTCCTTTATTGGATATCTCTTATGCCTCAGAATCTGTAGTTTTATTCTTTTTCATTCGATTTAAAAGATCTGTCCATTGCTTCAAATTCTGGAAATGTAACTGACTTTGTTCGTGGTAACTTAAATATTCACTTAAATGCTGCCAATCGTTAAACCCATGATCGTTATTTAATTTTATAGTTTTGGCAGAATTTGCAGCATTAAAGATTTTGTAATAAAAACAATACACAGAATTCTTTCCTTTAGAATATAACAACCATTCTCGTTTAACTTTTCATTATTATGTAAAATTCTAGTAAAATACGTGTCAGAAAACTTAGGCCCTGATTTGTCTTTAGGTTAAATCTGATTTTTAATCTGATAATGACCTGGTCTGCCCATAATTGAACATGATTGGGAAATAAAACTTTTGGTCTTAGCCCTGGATCCTCGGAAGGTGGCAAACATTTCTCTTTGTCGTCATCAAGCTTGCAATCTGTGCTAGAAATTGATTATAGCCGAATATTGACACTGCGTTTAAATTTCTTCTCCAGCAGTTCTTCATCAGTAGTTAAGCATACTGTAGAAATAAAAAAAATCGGACACCATTTGGCTGCTACTTGGTTCAGTTTCTAATTCTGCCGTTGATGTAGGCAGAAGGTCTTTGTTTTCTTGAGAAATGGTTGGTTTATCAAAAAACGTTGTTATATTTGCAAGTTTCCTTTTCGTTTTTTTTTATTTAATTAGTTTTCATATCCGGAAAGTTTCTTTCCCTTTAGACATCTATATATAAATCCAAATTAATTCGCTTCATATTTTATTAATTGCAAAAATAATTCAATCGTGAAAATTAATACCAAAGAAAACTGTTTAAATTTTCAAATATTCCTGAGGATGCGTTAAAACTTTATAGTAGTTCCTTTAAAACAAGATGGGTAACAATTAAAAATATTTAGTGCTTAAACTTCAAAAAAAAATTATAAACAGTTACTTTTCCACCAAATTTATTACAAAACTTATTCAACCTACCTTAAATAGGATCCTTTTATTAATCAATTCGAACTAATAACTAACTAAATAATCAATGATTAAACGAACACAAAATTATTTCTTTTAAACTATTTATCAAACGGTATGATTATAAAACTAAACATATATTATATTCAAATCTATTCAAGTTTATTAAAGCTCTTTTATAATTTCTAGTAGGATTAATATTGCTAAGTACACGGAATCAAGTTACAACACGAATAATTGTAAAATAACGTGACGCTAAGATACAAGTTGAAATGCAGACATTATAAAGATGTCTAGAACCTTCATTATAAAATTGAACGATTTCATAACTATGATATATTGCACAATTAATTAATTCATCTTTGACGTAAAATCCCAAAACGTTTGCTGAAGTTTGATACGTCAGAAATCTGTCACATTACTGTACGAAGCTCACCACAAAGTAATTACCTACTGATTTTCGTTTTCAAATGACGGGATTATCCAGCAAATTTTATTTTTTTATTGATTGAAACATTTTTTATAAATTGCATAAGCATCGGCAGGCGACTTACATATACGCACGTTGAACCGTCATATGGACGGCGCGATCCTGACGATTATATACGAGTAAGTAATTCAAATGATTACGTTGAACTAGCATTATCTGTTATATATGCATCAAAGATAGTTTCTTTCCAAGTATTCTTCTTATCGAATATAAGATGCGAATATTCAAATTGACGCCATACTCATGACCTCCAAATCTATAACTACGGTACTTCCAATTTCTAAGAACAATAATCAGCGTACATTGCTTGATACTATGAATGGTCCATTGACCAACTAAAATCTACGTTTAGAAACATTTTGCCAGTATACAAAGGAATAACACAAAATTTACACAAAACCACCAAATACATGACAAACGTACCATCGACCGCCAGATACCTGTAATTGAAACCTGTCGGAAGATTGTAGAACACCTCGTTAACGCCGTAAATCCAGTAATATAGAAACGTAACCAAACACGAGACGTGTCCGTTAAGTAGTTAACAACCACCTGTAAAGTAAACGAAATCACCACGCCGCCACCGTCAGAACGTAAGTTGCACCTTTGACAAGCATTAAGATTGTTACCCGTAAACCAGAGACTACCGGATAGTTTCTTGTGTTAAATAAAGCCAAATCGTGATTGTTAAACGCGAAAGAAAGGTTTTATTTAAAATAGAAAACGAAGGTTTTATATTTTAAAACGATCAACATAACAAAGCTTGTAATTTTTATTTTGTTTAAATAAACCGGTATAAGATAATTAATATCGTTAAAGAAATATAAATTCCAATACCGTATAAACGCTATTTTCATAAAAAAGCTTCATTTATTTAAAATGCAAAATTGAATGTAAATGGAATGAGTTTATGTTCTTAGAAAAGCAGGTATAAATTATACACTGATAACCGAGAGCTTTAAAATTCATTATTCTTTAAAGCAAGTATTGAACATCTAAAACGTGTTTATATGCTTATCTGACTACCTGTTCTGTATTAAAATATTATAAAATTATTTATTCAATTTATTTATTAGAAATTAACCAGTATAAATTAAAGACGAAAACTTAAAATCAAACACCTTTTATTAACGTCATTCGAAACTACAAACTGACTAATCAACGAAAGTCATTACATTTGAACACAAAATATTATACTGCTGACTATTATCACCATACGGTATGATAATATAATAAACATAAAACAAATCTATCAAGTAAGCTCTTTTTATGTAGTAGGTCGAAATACAAGTCACGGAATGCAAGTTACAACACGAATAATTGTATACTCGTTAAGATACAAGTTGAAATGCAACACGATAGATGACTAGCCTTCATTATGAATAAAGAATGATTTATCTATGTTTATTATTCTTATTTTTTTTTTGAATAAAGTAAAAATTGCTGAAATTGCACGCAGAAAACTGTAATTACTGTAAAATAATAAATAATTCCTACTAT
This sequence comes from Vesta saturnalis, assembly GCA_036346205.1. Taxonomy (NCBI): domain Eukaryota; kingdom Metazoa; phylum Arthropoda; class Insecta; order Coleoptera; family Lampyridae; genus Vesta; species Vesta saturnalis. The sequence continues at coordinate 671,110 of JARFJB010000935.1, read as the reverse complement.
TTTCGTTTTCAAATGACGGGAACACAATTTTATTTTTTTATTGTTGAAAATTTATAAATTGAGAGGCATCGACAGGCGCTGTTACATATACGGAACCTCTCGTGCAACGCACGAGTTGCCCATATGGACGGCGCGGGCCTGACGATTATTCTATATAATTCCAAATGATTACTTACTAGCATTTTTATTATGCACACAAGTCAGTTTCTTTTCCAGTCTTCTTAGAAATAAGATGCGAATATCAAATACGCCGTACTCATGACCTCCAAATTATAACTCTACTTAATTTTTGAAAATCAGCGTAATTGCTTGTCTAATGAATTACCCGGTAACATTTACAATTTTAAATATGTGGTCTGGAACAACACACGACCATCCAATTTACAAAATGGAAATTAGAAGAAACAAAATAATTTTAATAACAATATTCTTTTAGAATAATTATGCAGCCTATTTTATAATAAGTTCATTATGAAAATAAGCAACATTGTAAAAACAAAACAAAATCTATGTCACACAGACGTTTAAAACTTCATGTTAGACAGAAGTTAATAGACATATAGATGCTAACTTAAAAAATTCCAAAGCCGCCCGCTTCTATAAACTATCGATAATAAAGCTTAAGCATTTTAAATCATATATACTTAATCTTTACATTTATTTCGCTTTACATTAAAAACCTTTATAAAGAAAAGTTACGTAAAATTAAATTCTCTTTAAATAATATTTCTATATATTTCTTATAAAATTAATCGTTATTCAGAAATTGATCTAAATTCTACTTTAGGAACTCTATGACACTAAATTACACGCTGTATCAAAAAATTGCATGGAAATATTTAATCTATGTGATTAAGATCTGTTGTTGGTATTCTTATATTTTTGAAATATACAGCTGTTTCAGAAATATTTGATAACAATACAAAACAGCTCCTAATAAAACCCCCCTCTCCGCCACTGAAAGACACACGCACGCACGCACGATCACACGCACGCACGTACGTACACACACGCACCCACCCACACACTCACACGCTTTCGCACGCACACACGTACGCACACGCTGCCACGTGATCATGATTTTATGGATTATTTGCCCTTAATATCATAGTTGTAAACTATTTATTAGAGCCGGACCTTTGAATAGTATTGATTCATGCAATTGGACCTGGTAACGCATAAGTTCGCTGGGAAGCTTTTCGATTGTAACGTTTTATTTTGTCTTTCACGCATTTGGAAATAATACTAAATTTTTACAAATAGTAATCGCATTTAGAACCCCATTTTTTAACAAAATAAAGTTTTTGGTTTGTTTATTAGGCTTAGATTGGAATCCAATTTAAAATGTGATTTACGTATTGATATCAAAAGCCCATGAAATCCTTTTTACTAGGTTGCTTGCGAATTAATTGATTTCTTTGTGAATAATAGTTGTTTGCAAATTTTGTCAATCATAATAAGCATTGTCGTTGAAATTACGTTTCGTTTTCGCACGTGAATACTCTTATTTTAGTGAAAGAGAGGTAGAATAGTTTTTGTGTAAACAAATGTTCTCGTTATTTATTAATTTTGGTGAACTTTGTTAATTGGATTTCAAATTGCATCATGGAAAATTATATTAGGTATAAATTATTACGTGGTATGGTACATCTTTTACGAATTTAAGTAGTGATAAAGTGGGAATTCTAAATCAACTTATGGCGAGAGACATATATGGGAGTTCTAAATCTATGTTAGGCGGGAGAATGTAAATTTCAAAAATGTCAAAGTAAGATGTGCTCATAAGTAGTTTTGGTGCAGCCGGGAGAACCAACAAACATAACATTCTGTTTTTAATAGTAGTGCCACAACCCACCGTGTGTAAATTACGCTTGCTCTAACTAGAATCATTTCTTAAACAGTATTTAGTCGTAGTGCAATTGTTAGCAAGTAAAGTCATTATCTAATTATAATGCAACCAACAACATCATTTCTGGAATGATCCAAACTCAGAAGTTCACGGTTATGTATGGATACCCCACATAGTTGCAGTAACAATATCAATAGTAATTTAACATTATGTTGTTGGCGCGGTCAAAATAGTGATGGTAGTGGTAGTAAAAATAAAAGTGAAGAGAAACAAGATGAAGGTTATTCTCCTAACACTTGCTACCCGTAATTTCAACATAAGGATGATTTATCAGAAGTATACAAACATGCAACTAATGAATACTTGATTGATTTTGTTTACTATAAGTTATCGAACGATACTCATCATGCAATACATAGACATTGGATACAGAACACACCTCAACATTGGACCAGTAGCAACTGTGATCAAAGCAATAATCTAGCGTTAGACATGAAGGAATGGAATGAACTTCTAAGATGACATTCATGTATAGAGTTAGAATTTTTTCGGTCCCAAGAAATTGAATATAAAATTGATTGGTCAAATGTAAGCGAAAAAGAAGATATAATCTATGATAAACATTATGAACCTCTATCTAACAACCATGGTATTTATTGCAATTGGGAATTGATTAAAAGATATGACAGAATTTTGAAAACTGTTATGATGGGAAACCACAACTGCTGTTATATTAAGCTGCAGATTGGAATTTCTTGAATCTTACAATCTGGTATGCTATGAAAAGTCTATACAAGTTGTTGACTACCGTCGTTTTCGCCAGAAAGAATTCCATGATAGTGATGACATTTATAAAGACATTGAATATGTTATAAATGCTAAGTATAATATTAATTCACATAACACTGTATGCTTAATGGAAATATTGTATTATCGTCCTGATTATCTAATCTATAACGTTTACTAAATACAGAAATATTAATAATAACTATGATTTGTTTTTGTGATCTCGATTTTAGGGTATAGATACCCTGTCTTCTCCATCTATGTAGACAATGTTAGGTAAGAAGTGAAAGAGTACAGGTCGTTTAGTGAATATCAATAAACTTACGATTGAATTGCATTTACCCGGTTACCAGTATTGTGGTCCTGGTACAAACTTAGAGAAACTACTCACACGCGGTGAGACTGGTATTAATCGATTAAATGCTCAGTGCAAACTTTATATAAGTTACAGGGATTACCGGGATTTATAAAGTAGAAATATAGCAGATCAAATTTTAGAAGAAAAAGCTTGGGAACGCATTAAGTCATCAGAGGCAACATAAGGTAAACGAACTGCAGATTCAGTAGTCAATACTGTCACATCTCGAGTGTTTAAATTTGCGATAAATCAAATGATTTTCGTAGCAAGAGGGATGTGACTTTCAATCAAGGTCTTAAGAAAGAAGGGTACGAGAGAAAGGTGTGCTTGTTGGGGTTATTACATGATAATAAACCAGTACAAAAATAAATAAATAATAATCTATAACAATAAAATAAAAATGATTCTTGCATTCTTCTGTACATCTTGTCGGCAGATCTTTTTACACTACACTCGATTAAAAATACTAATGATCGAAATAATGAATTATCCGACTGCTGATTAGAATAGTAATGATCGCTAACACCCTTATCATACATATATATATATATATATATATATATATATATATATATATATATATATATATATATATATATATATATATATATATATATATCACCCTTGAAATAGGAAACATCTTGGCACGTGGGGAAATAGGTCAGCATGCGAAAAGTCCATTTGTGGTTATTTGCCTTACATTATATTGGCGTACGTGACTTATGTAAGTGGACCACTAAAAGGAAGCGCGTGTACATAAATAATCTAAGGGAAATTATGCATTAAATGTTGGATATAAAGTAATTTAGAAAATAAAGTAAAAAAGAATTAAATAGGCGTTGAAATTTGTAATTTAATTTCTCTAAGGTGACATTTAATTCCGGCCCGGAAAAATGATCTTGTCTTCAAGGACTGGACTTAACATTCGTATATATTGAGTAGAAAGGTTGTTTCATAAGCTGTAAAATAATAAAAATCTTAAAAGTAATAAATTGTTTCGTTATGAACGAATAAGTTCAAAAGAATATTCGTAATTATTATTAACTTTATTAAATACATAAATAAAAAGTGTACCTCGTGTAGGATTTGAACCTACGACCTGTACTTTGCTAGAGTACCGCGCTAACCAACTGCGCTATCGAGATTCAAGCCCCAATTGATGTAAATTTTGTCTTTATGTATGTAGAAGTGACGTAAATTCTAAATCTAATTACAAATTATTTTTATGATTGCATTTTAAAGAAAGTCACTAAGTTCTCGAGACACACACTTCTTAATTAGTTTTTGGTCTGTATGTCTGTAGTCGTTGCATTGTCACATAATGCGATTCTTCTCCTGTGCGTATCTCGCTTCTTTCTTTGGCTAATGCGTCAGTTATTGGTAACGGCCGCTGTTGCGATGTCGACGACAGAATTGATGTCGGTTCGAATATTTGTTTTCAACTTCATGTAAATGTAATTTCGCTCTCGGTAATGGTAATTGACGACGGGGTGTTGTCGGCAGGCCAATGTCCACTAACGTGGATTTAGGAGTGGGTTGAAAGAATTGCGTAAGGTGTTGTGAATTTTTAAATTTCGTAATTTCGTAAGCTATAAAAAGTGTAGATAACAAAGGAAAATAGAATTAAGGTTAAAATTAATAAAACGATAAGGAAATAAGTGGTGAGAGGCATACTGGAACTCGAAAACTGTAGTTGGATCCATTGTTGGTCCAGACAATCTTCTAGGGTTTCAAAATGTAAGGTAGGTTCTTTCCATTTTGGAAGAGATTACCCTCCATATCTTACCCATACGGCTGGGATAAGCTGATTTTCTCCATATTTTACTAATTTGTCAATACACAGATAACTAGGGTGTATTGTAATGTCGTTTTCAAGTTGGCAATGAGGGAATATTTAGGCTGATGGCTCCAATTACTTGATAGTGCTTGAGTCGATGTGTAGTGATGCGGCATTTTAAACGTTTTGGGTGAATAACGATTGTATTATGGCTACTTATAGGTATCTTGTGTTGAAGATTACTTCCTGTTTCACGTCATATTATGGGGCGGTTTGTAGTGAATTGTTTGAATTACCCTCCATTCAAGACTTGTTGAATGTATGTAAGGCCCAAAATTTCTTCATTGTGGTAGTCACTTATGTAGCATAGTTCTTCGCGGATAGGGTCGCATTTGGGTATAAATGTTTTCCAAGTGGAATTCACTTCTAATAGAGCAATGTTGACTACCAGTACATCAAGTGAACAGGTATAGTTTCGTCAAAAGTAAGCGGAGGTAAGTGCATTCATCATACGTATTCCAATTGTTTCTTCAATAGGGGTAAATGCAGTCTAACCAAAATGTTGTGTTGTGACATAATACATTCTACTAAGGGCAGGGTGTATGACTGTGATGTTGCTCCCAATGCTAAAACATAATTTCTTTTAATTTGCTATACATTATTGTCGTAGGTTCAAATCCTACTCGAGGTAAACTTTTTGTTTATGTATTTAACAAAATTAATAATAATTTATAATTTCCTTTAAATACATTAATATTTACGAATTGTGCTTTTTAATTGATTCTTATTTACAATTATTTTGCTTGTTTCATGACACATCTGTACTTCCAATGAAACTAAATCTAATAAAAATGGGTATGTACGAGAGATATTACTTAAATCTTCTCCACCGAAACTAGGAAAATTTATTTCACCAATCTCTGCATGATCGCGTTCACTGATTTGACTTAAAATTCCATTTATTTTATAATCATTTGAAAACATCCTTTTTGCATTTCCAATTAGTAACACGAAGTCAGTGTTACTAATTGGAAATCAAATAATTCTCCATCACTCAATAAAATATCTTTGTTCCAGCGTGTTAGCGTGTATCTTTTTAAAATAATCTAAATTATATCATAGTTTGGCAAGTATGACTATATTTTGCACAAAATAATTGTTTACACTTCATTTTATGTAAAATATTTTGCGGTTGCCTTACTTTAAAAATTATCTGTCTCGCAGTCTAATAAAATTATTATTATTAATGTAAATCCCTACTATAATTCACATTATTAATCTAAATTAGCCATATAATTATCGCAAACATTTTTTATTCTTTATGCTAAATTTCATTCAACTAATTTATTTTTGTTATCGTATGTAAACCTTAAACTTTTAATTTTCAAATAATATTTTCTTTATTAAGCAAATATATTTTACTTATCTTATTTACCTCTTTTCAAAAAATAATACTTTAACTATTTATTAACTTCTTAATGTCATTAACTTTTACTCGTATAGATTAAATTTGTTTTCACCATTTATTCTTTGCGTTAAAGATGGAAAATAATGAAACTTAATCACATAGAGATAGAATGGTTGTTTATTCTGACTGAAAAATTTTGTTTTCCCAATTTGCATGCGTGGAGAGTTATGAGAGAAATTGCAAACTAAAACAAGATTCGCCTTTAGCATCGATTGCCTTTGCATTAATTTAACCTTTCGTGCAAAACTGTTGCATGCATTTCGTAAAAAATAAGAGGGTCCTTGATATTTGCTGTATTGACTATAATTCCTGTAAGTCAGAAGATAACACTTTAACAATGATAAATTGCTTTCGAGCTTAAATAGGCTTTCATTTGCCTCTAAATAAGTTTTATTTTGAATTATATCTTGGAATAGCGTAACATTAGTGCTAGTTATACGGATGTGCTTTACAAATAGTCACATTCAAAACTGCATCCAACAATGTAAAAATATGAAACACGCACTTGTTATATAACTGGCGATTACGTAATATGTCTCAAGAACATGCGATATTGCCAGCTTTAACAAGAGAGAGAACATGTTAAAATGATCTTGAAACTACTAAAATTGAACAAAAACTTCTTGTTTCGACGAACTGATTCTAGTTTTAGATTTCTAAATTGTAATACGATACCAATCAATTTTCATCTTGAGGGAATTGACTCAATTAGCCAATACAAGAACATTTAACCTTGACTTACTTTTTAGCATAGACAACAACCAGTCATGTTTCCACTGACCGATACGATGTTTTGATTTCTAAGAATTGTAATATGATACCTCTGCAGATGAATAAACTTTGATCTTGAAAGTTGAGTTCTAATAATTGTAATATGATACCAACAAGAAGAATACAAGAATCGGTCCGATATAGCTACGTAACTAATTTGCTTACCTTTATAAAAATAAGTAGCAATCTGTACTGTTTCAGAGTATTGCTAGATTTTGTGTTATACACCTGAAAGAGAAGTTCTAATTACAACGAGGTTCACAAGATCTGCTATGGCTTACCTAAATGTGTGAATGGAGTGAATTATTTCTATTATATTCGCCTTTAATAGCGATTATATCATTTCTATACAACAAAGCGATACTATATTGTGAAAAATTTTTAGCATCTACTGAATAGAAAAAGGAAAATTTTCTAGAAATTTCCAACGCCTCAAGAAACAATTTTACGACTTGAAAAATATTCTTATCAAATCAATGTTACCACAATAACCTTTTATCTATTTAGTCAGAATAAACCGTTATTTATACAGTGTATTTATTTAGAAATAGTAAAATAACAGATCCCTTTTCAGAGTTAAGTATAACAATTACCAGAAATACGTACATCTCAGAGATGGCGCTATAGGTATTAATTGAAATTAATTTTTAATACGTTAAACTACCAGAACTAAAAACAAGTAACCTTTTGAAATACAAAGGTGAATATGAGAGAGAAATAATCTTCGTATAATGTAGAAACGTACACATCAATAAAAGGAAATCATATGTGAAGTAGAAATTAGCTACAGTATAGGAATAATGTATATCATTTAATCCGTCATACTCATTAGTAAATGCTGTAAATGCAGAAATTTTAAGTCATTACTCATTATAGTGAAGAAAATAGTTACTAGTAAGCTTAAAGCACATTACTAAATGTTTAAGTCACAGATACTTATTTAAGGTAGCTTTTAGAAACAGTAACCAGATAAATTGCTGCAATCGATCCTATATCGATTTTTGCACGTTACAATTTTAGGAAATGTTATTTTGGGTTATTAAGAGATAATATCCATGATCAAAAAAAACTTATATTTTCAAACAATACAAGAAACAGGCATACTGTATGTAGTACAGTGGGAATTTGCACAACTATTCACTATACTACGTCTACTTCTAAAAAAAACTTTAATTGTTGGCATGATATTGCACAAAACATTTCACATGTAACCATTTATCGCATTTATGACACCTTGTTTTGGCCGTCATGGCAAAAAGCGCATCTTGTCTGTGTTTCTTGAGGAATTACGAAGTGGTCCATGCGATCGTATCTTATCTTAGTTCTATTTTTTGCAGATGAATGGCCATTGGCCGATGTTTGTTTTTCATTTTGGGTTAAAAGAAAAAGGAAAGAAGCAATACTTCTTCGAAATTCCAGTTGATCGAGTTCTCCTTCATATCGGTGCAACTGCCAAGCATTATGTACGCTCATGTCGACACAGTGAGCAATAAGTGGAAAGTACCATCTCTTTCCGAGAATCGAAGTTCTATATAAACGATCATTCTGGTCGCATCTGTCCACACCACCTATATTTGCATTGTATAGCTTGATAATGTGAAGCTGGGGCACCTATTTAGAATATCTTTTGCTATGACATTTTTGACAACTTGTTACAAAATTCTATACTTTGGATTCTTTTCTTTTCTTTCTGAGGATATCCCTTCATATAATGAACAGGATTTACTCCTTCTGCATTAGAGCATAGAGTTACAACATTGTTATCACGCCACTTCACCAAAATGAGTGACTGATCTGCAACCCTTTTGTAGATATGGAAGCCACGTTTCTCTTTTTTCATTAGTATAAAATCCATTAAAGGAGATCTTTGAACTCTATTTTCACGTAATGTCCCTGTAGCATTAACGTTTTTTCTGGCAAGAGTTCAAATAAGGGCAATGTGAAGAAGAAGTTATCAAAAAAGATGTGGATCTGCTGTTCTGGCGATTTCTTCCTCAGTAAATCGGTATATTCTAAAACCACTGCTGATCCTACCGCGTATTCTTTGTATTTGTCACTTATATTTGCTGTGGCACCTTGATACGGCTCAAACCAATTCACGTATCCCAAACGTGTTGCTCCAAACCATAGCCATACGGTATTGGTTTCCCAAGTATGTATTGCTTGCACCTATCATGCCCAAAATGGGGTATCATGGCTGCATCAACGGATTGTATCCATTGGAATACACTCTTTTCTAAAAACTTTTCATTGAGATGCTGGAAGAGAGGCCTGACTTTTACAAACTTACCAGATACATCTAAATTTGTATTGTCAACCAGGTGCAAATTTGAAACGCTTTATTAAAATTTATTTCTGGAAATTGCTTCTGATACCAGGAAATTTTGACTATCTCTCTTGTACTACCAATACATACTATGTCGTGGTACTTAAAGATACCCACCGAGAAGGAGCACACCCAGAAAGCACTATTTCGGATATGTCAATTGTAGAAGTACGGTTTTTTTGTTCCATATGTCGATTTGTTTCTTGTACAATTAATTCTAGCAATACATTGTCAAAAAAATATGAAAAAAGTGCTAAGCGGCTTTCTAATGGTTTAGTACCTTTTTTGTTATTATAGGAGGTAACAGAATTTATAACTAAATCCGCTTTTACCTAGTTATATATTTTTCCCTTTTATAGCATCCTTCGCCTTAGAGCTATTCTTCGTGTTTGTGGAATTAACTTTTCTTAGTTCAGACAAATGAATTTCATCCTCGGAAGAAAATTCATCTTCATTTGTGTAAAAATTCAGTTCTGCAGGGACCTGAAGTTAAGCACCTGGTTATTTATGGATACTAATAACATCTTCACTTCCTGAATCTTCATCAGTCACGTCTACAGCACTATTCGTGGAGGGGAAATTGTGATGAAAGTATTTTTTTTCACAAGTTCTTCTTCGGCTTCAAGTATAGCAAAAGATTCGCGGAGAGAAAAATTTCTAAAAAAATTACAGTTTATAGATACCCAAGGGCTCACTGTACTATTTTTAATACAATCAAAGTCAAGTCAAGGAATTGTAAGCCCCTTTGCTTACAATAATTAAAATTGTTTATTGGTTTAAACGTATATTCTCCTATAACTGATAAAAAACTAAATAACTTATTACCAAGAATATCTCAACTTAGCGTAAATTAAAATCCTAATGAACTGGGGCTCCGGCTGCGTAGCTTCCTAGACGGCTAATTCCCTGTCACTCCGTCCTGGTACGTTTCTGTGGACATATAGGTTAGGGTTATTTGACTGTAGCCGGATTATGAACGAATTAGGACGAAAATAGACCCTTTACAATTATTTAGGAGAATTCTATTACGGTCCCGACTAACGGAAGCTGGAATAGGGCGCCAGTAGAACACGTTATCGTTCTTACATAAAGTATTAAGTCAATCACCGGCGTGCGTTCACATATAGGCGCAGGTCGTATTCATGTGGTATGACTTCGGTGTTTAGTATCAAGGTAAACGTTGCTTTGAATGTATTACTCCACAGGATTTATTGTACGCGTTTTAACTACCAATTAGTCTTGCGGGATTATTTTATTTACCACTATTAGTTATTAACACTCTCAACAATTAAAATTAATGACTTAGTAGCGTATTTATTTTATTCTTCGGTTAAAAGATACTTTTAGATCTATGACGCGAAAGTGAGTGCACCGCGTTTCTTAATTTAACCACGTCCTAATTTTACTACATTCAAGGCGGGAAGGTTACGAGAGTTCTTCCGTTTTAATTGTTATAGTTTGGATTTAATATCACTTGAATTTCGTTCAATTTAACCAAACGTACACGCGTTGTTTTTATTCCCTATATTGAATATTTTACGCGTCTAGCTGTTAATCCAAAAAGTTTACCTATTCGTACACAAGTTAGTTTTAATAATTGCGGAAAGTAAAAGTAAAGGGGTTTTGTGATTTGAACGCGTTTTATATTTACTAACTTGAGTGTCTACTTACATGCGATTCTAACCGAGTAAACCCATAACCATAAGTTTAAACAATTATGCAAATTGTTTCAAATGGACTAACGGTTTATTACGTATTCACTTAGTAAGAGCTAAGTTTAATCGTGCTACACAAACTCTCGTCGGTCGGGGACGTTGTCACAGTGGCGGGTGTGTTTTAACAAGCGCTTCTTAGGCAGGTCGCGGGAATGGCTTCTCAGACAAACGATCACGTCTGTGAGTATCTAGGTGTCTCTTTCTGGTCAGGTGTGCTAGATGTGGTTAGAGTAATGTTGTGGGCTGTGTGTAAATGAGAAGAAAGTCCACAGTCTGGGACTAACCCTAGTGGTGCTGTTGGACTGAGTTTTCCGGGGTGTGATAGAAATAGAGCGAGGACCATTCTTGTCACATGAGTAAGCAAAAGATGAATCCAGGGCGTTAAGAGCGTCTCCACCGTTAGACTAGGTGTAGGTATGTGTGGAAGGAGACACCAGGCTCTACAGCTTGTCACAGCAACTTCAAATATAAGTGTATGTGTGGGGAAGAGGTGGTCAGGCTCTACAGCCTGTCGAAGCCACTTCGAATGTGTGCTGTTAATGTAAGATAGCTTTCGGTCATTACAGTCCATTGACTATCTAGGCGTCTGGTATAAGGTGTTTGTACACAACTCACGTACTTTCAATCTCGGAACACGGCGTCAGGCAGGTAATCACCAGGAGCTGGCGGTCAGGCGGCTTAGTAGTGCGACGGTTTCAGGATAATCGTAAGCGGTGATCGGCAGGCAGCGTACACGACGGTTCAGGCTAAGCGTGTGCGAACTAGATCGGGATCTCCCTTTTGGGTATCGTGTCGTGGTTTTTAAAGGGAATGCGCGAGGGCGGATACAGCTTCGGTCTGATGGGGATTTCGTTCACGATTGGCTGAGGGTTCTCTGACGTAAAAACATTCGATGTTTTTTTTAATCTACGTCGGAGGATTAAAATAATTATTTGTGGTGCAATATCGCGCAATATTTTGCAATTTGTTTTAATATTATGAAACTTTACGTAACTGGATTACTTCAGGGTAATTAACAATTAATTAATAAGAAAAATTTCGGTAAAGGCTGCTGGGTCTTTACAGAATGGCCCTCAAATAAAATACTTGCTAAATTTTTAAAATATAATCTTTAAATTAATTAATTGACAGCAAGTATGCGTAAATCGCTTACCTTGAAAATCTAATTTCATATTCTGCCATTTTCAAAAATTACATAAAGTTAAAAATTCACTACAAGGGCTCAAACAAATATAACGTAATTTTATGCATGTAACAACCACTGCATATAAGTACCAACTGACTTTCAACTATTAAACCCATTCTTGACGCACAAGTTTCAACAAGTTATAACATGTTAGTTGTGTACCATTTGCAGTACAGTGGGCATATCTGGGTTTATATGCGCACGAAATAGTGATTAAAGATCGTATGTAACCGAAGTATAGCAGACACCATTACGATAAGATTCTCATTACTTTAGCACTATTTTTAAGGTACTTGTAGCAATTTTGTGCTCTGCGATGACTTTTAGTATTTTCTGAACAAAGAATTGTTAATTCAATAAGAGACTTGATCTTCGTATGCGTTACTTAAGTAGACAACACAGCACGATTACTTTTGACAGGATTGCGTCAAAATGACTTCTCGCCATTTTAGAAATGGGAATACCATTACAGAAATAAAATATCATGACATATTCTAATACAAAATAATAAGGTGTGTGTGTGTGCGTGTGTGCGTGTCTGCGTGTGTGCGCGTGTGCGTGTGTTTGTGCGTATGTGCGTGTGCGCGTGTGTGTGCGTGTGTGCGTGTGTGCATTTGTGCGTGTGTGCGGTGTGCTTTGTGCTGTGTGCGTGTGTGCGTGTGTGGTGTGTGTCGTGTGCGTGTGGTGTGTGTGCGTGTGCGTGTGTCGTGTGTGCGTGTGTGCGTGTGTGCGTGTGCGTGTGTGCGTGGTGTGCGTGATGTGCGTGGTGGTGGGTGGGTGGTGGTGGTGTGTGTGTGTGTGTGTGTGTGTGTGTGTGTGTGTGTGGTGGGTGGGTGGTGGTGTGTGTGTGTGTGTGTGTGTGTGTGTGTGTGTGTGTGTGAGTGGGTGGGTGGGCCGATATCTGTGTGTGTGTGTGTGTGTGTGTGTGTGTGTGTGTGTGTGGTGCGTGCGCGCGCGTGCGTGCGTGCGTGCATGCGTATGTGTGTGTAACACCTCTTCCATATTGCTCTAATAACCCAATTTTGACGTAATTGAGTGTTTGTAAATAACGAATTTTTGCTCGATAGTAAGCGTCTTGTTTCAAAAACTTATTGCCACGATTTAAAGATAAAGTGTTATCTAGAAGTTAGCGTGTGAATTTGTGCAGCTTTTATTTCCATGCAATTGCCACTTTACATTCAATTTCGGTACCTTGTATTTATTGTCCAATTGTATGTTCTACACCTCTCTTACTGGTTTTGAGTTATTTTAATTTTTCTGTATTATTCAATATTCCAAGCCTTTTCCTTACAATTATTGGCAGTAGCCATGCATTTTGAAAGCTTGATGGATAAAAAGTTTTATTAAGTACCAAACATTAACATAGTTATCAGTTAACTGCAACAGAAAATATATTACGTTATCATAAGATCTTCGTGTAAAATATAGGAACATTCTCAAGTAATTGCATAATTCAACAGTTACTAACGATTTCTTCCTAAAATATGTTAAAAAAGGTGTCCCTCCTGCTGAGGGTATGCATTTTGTCGTTTTAATCGTTTCTCAACATCTCCAGTGTTATCATTTCACAAGCGTTTCGTATCCTATTTTCGATACCGTCTTTTTTAGTGGCTGATGTGACATATAAACGTTTTTTAATATATCCCCATAAGAATAAATCTAATGGGGTAAGATCGCACGACCTTGGGGGCCACTGGACAAAACTTCCGCACCCAATCCGTTTTTGCGGATAATTATGATCTAAAAATCACGTACCTCGCAGTGATAGTGCGGTGGAGCTACATCTTGTTGCAGCCACATATTTTGCAGTTAATCATTACTAAACAAAACTTCATGGAGATAGATCGGACCAGTCAGGGGTGTGTTAAAATATACGGTTCAATAATTCTAATGTGGAGAATTCCACGCCAAACATTTGTGGACCAATGGTTGTGGTTTTGCATTTGCCAGATACAAAATGGATTGTCTAATGCGTAACAGTACATAATGTGACGATTTACAGAATCATAGCTTCCAAAAGTGGTCTTGTCAGAAAATATATTATAGCATATGCGTTTGGATTAATCTCAAGGAATAATCCACCGGAAAAAGTTTACTCGTCTCCCAAATTTATCATTGCGTAGTTCCTGATGTAATTTAATACGCTAAGGATGATGCTTACACTTTCTAGTTGATCGATTGACAGTTGATTGTAACGTTTCACATGATATTGCTATCTGCCTACTACTGACTTGAGGGTTTTCTTCAAAATGAAGTAGAACCCCAAATTCTTTTTCTGGGTTGCTGGTATTTCTATTCATCATCTTGCGTTTTACGTAATTCGCATTCCCAACAAAATCGAATCTTTTCATCAAATTTGCACAGGTAAGCTTATTGGGTTGGCTTCGAGCAGGATACTTAATTCCGTATAACCTTTGAGCGAGTAGACAATTCCTGAACGATGTAAAAGATACTGACCTTGTCTAGCCCTGCCTTTCTGGAACACTCTGTATAGTCAATAATAATTTTAAAATGCGCATACTCACTAGCCACATAATATGATAAATGCATTTTATTGACAAATTTTTCCCATAAAGCACCAGTTTGCTTTACTCTGTCGTTGACTTACCCGGTGGTAATGATAGAGACCTTTAGCAATACTTCTTTTGAATTTTGTATAAAAATTAATTTCGCAAACCTATTCCCGTTTCTTGTTTAAGTTAATACTGTGTTTTAGGCACATTACTCCACCTTATTTTTCTTTTCTCCCAAGCTTCATCACGTATCTCCATAAAATCTGAGATACTGCCATAATAGGTCAGAATTCTCCAAACGTCATGTGCTTCAGTATGTTGTCTTCTAGATGGCAACGGCAGTTACGACTTTTCGCTTTGTACATATACTTATTTATTTTGCAGCGTACTAAAAGTATCCTTACTAAAATTCGTTGTTTCTTTTGGAATTTTCTTAGTTTACTCGAGGGTTCTTTGATATCTGCCATAGCGTGTCATCAAGATGCCATTGTTTCCCACCTTGTCTTATGTAGGGTGCAGTTATTCTGGTCTATTAAACGGTTTAGAATAATATATGAGGCTACAGTAGCGTATCATTGTATTCTTTGTAGAATTCGTTAGCACTTTGGGATTGTGACAGTTTTCGTTTGGACCTTGTCACATGCGGATGAAATTTGACGTAGAATTTTTTCGAATATTAGGATATTTAACATATTATTATGCATAATATTAAATTAAGACGAATTTTTTATTTTAAATTTTGTTATCGCAGTTTCGATATAAGGAATGGTTGAAGAGAATTTTTAAGAATCATAATGTGTCGGTAAATTTATTTGTGTCAGTCGCTTTTAAATAGTTCAGCATTTTTTTCGAGGTTGCCAGTTCGTTTATGCATTGAGTTGTTAATTGGGAAGTGGTACAACATTTATTTGAGTAGCAGGGTTTCCTGTTGAGAAACAGGATGTGTGCGTCTCAATTCTAGATATCTGGTCTGTTTTTTCCTCGGAAATTTCAATTATGCAATTTTAGTATGTAAACATTTTCTTAATGTTCCATTAAAAAAATGGCGTGATCTCGTGGGGCAAAGGGAATTTTGTTTTTTTGGTTGTTAGTTAAAGTTAGGCTATTACGGAAAGAGGTGACCGCGTGATATAGCGTTGAGCGCACAGGACCCAGGTTACTTGAAACTATCGTGAGGGACTTTTTCTCGTTCACCTTGAGTTGATCTTAAAAGGATCTAATCATCCCGGGGATATTCTTTGTGTTGTTACTCGTTGGTCAGAAGTGACATTTTCGTGTTCATTGGAAAGGATTGGTGTTTATTTTAGTGCATTCCTCATTTCATCTGCTTTAGCGGATTGTGGTATCGTAGAGTTTGGTAAGTCTAAATGTGCATCGAGAAAGCACATCCGCGTCCACAGCTGTTCAGACAGATAAAAAGTTGCTGTAGATAGATATCGCTATATTAAGTTATGGGTATATAAATGCCAAAGAACGTTTCGTGAATACATGTTTATGTATATTAAACCAGTTGAAGCAATTACTAGATCACCTGGTTTTGGCTTAAATATTGTCCCCACTAAATTCTTATAAATATAATTTGAAAATAGTCCTATAGTTGAAATTTTACGACAGTAAAGTTGCCGTACTGGAACGCCGTGTCAAGCAGATTGAAGGCTTACTGGTATCCGTCGATCAACTACCAAAAGGGTGAATTGCACGAGTAATGCCTTTACCGCTTTCAGATTTGAAGAAAGGAATTACATCAATTTGTGTAAATTAAGTTACTTAATTTTCTGTGTTTATTTTTGGTGTCAGTTTAAATTTATTTGTGCCATCGTGGTTGTTAACGAAATGGTTCAGTCGCGTTTAAATAGTTCTGCATTTTTTTCGAGGTTGCCAGTTCGTTTATGCGTTGAGTGGTTAATTCGGAAGTGGTGGAACGTTTATTTGAGTAACAGGGTTTCCTATTAAAAAACAGGATGTGTGCGTCTCAATTCTAGATATCTGGTCTGTTTTTTTCATTGGAAATGTCAATTGTGCGGTTTTATTATGTAAAATTGTTTTTAATGTGACGATTAAAAAGATGACGTGATCTTGTGGGGCAAAGGGGGTTTTGTTTTTTTGGTTGGTTAGTTAAAGTTAGGCTGTTACGGAAAGAGATCTAACGCTGATCGGGTTCTATAACGTTGAGCGCACAGGACCCGGGTTACTGGAAACTATCGCGAGGGACTTTTTCCCGTTCACTTTGAGTAGATCCTAAAAAGGATCCCATCATCCCGAGGATTTACTTTGTGCTATTATTCGTTATTCAGGAGTGACAATTTCGTGTTCATTGGAAAGGATTAGTGTTTATTTTAGTTCTTTCCTTATTTCACCCGCTTTAGCTGATTGTGGTATCGTAGAGTTTGGTAAATCTAAATGTGCGTCGAGAAAGCACATCCGCGTCCACAGCTGTTCAGACAGATGAAAGGTTGCTGTCAATAGATATCGCTATATAAAGTTATGTGTATTTAAAACCCAAAGTACGTTTCGTAAATACATTAATGTTTATGTATATTAAACCAGTTGAAGCAGTTACTAAATCACCTGGTTTTGGTTTAAATATTGTTGCCACTAAATTCATATAAATATAATTTGAAAATAGTCGTATAGTTGAAATTTTACGACAGTCAAGTTGCCGTACTAGAACGCCGTGTCAAGGAGACTTACTACGTCGATCAATTACCAAAAGGGTCAATTGCACGAGTAATTCCTTTACCGATTTCAGATTTGAAGAAAGGAATTAGATCAATTTGTGTGAGTTACTTACTTTTCTGTGCTTATTTTTGGTGATTTTGATGAAGTCGTCTTTTATTTATTTGGGCGGATGACTACGCCTTCTTTTGTGAACAGTGTCGTATAAAAGCCCTACAGGAAGTTTAGATAATTTTACCAAAGGGTATTCAACCGTTTATCGTAATATTACGTATTGTGTTATTTTTGTATTATTATTATTATTACTGTATAACAAAATTGACATCACGAAAATTTGACAAATTTATGTTTTCGACGTCATTATTATACTTCACTGAAATTTTGGTAATTAATGATTTTGAATCTTTTGCAAGTCTTCCCGATTTGATAATTAGAATTATAAATAAGAAAGGTTGTAATCATTAACGGTGTCGTATAAATAATTCACCCACTTATGATTAAATACTTCTAGCCCAGAGCTATAATTAGCTATGAAAAATAATGGATAACTAGAAGATTTTATGCCACTCTGCTCATCAGTAGATTAATAGGTCCAGGTTCAATATAAAAATAAATAATGTAATCTCGAACGCCATATTGGCGTTTTATTACGATACTTAATTTGATTATTAGGATGATCTCTTAAAAACTAATGTTAGTGACTCTTAATTAACTGCCTTAAACTAAAATGTGAATTAATTAATTATATGAAATACCTGAAGCAATTTCTTTTACATTTTGAGTGTCCCTGGAACTTCAGCGGATAAGGAAATGCTGTCGACTCATCATTTTGAATTTATTGTGCAATTTTGGTGGAAGTTGAAGTAAACCTCAGATTGATATGCTGGTAATTCCAAATATATAAAATTTCTTTATAAACCTCTAAACTGAATTGATTTTGTGTGGTTTAAAGTAAAATTTGGTAATTGAAACCCCACTTCGTAGTAGCAAATGATATTGCATCGTCTTGGAACGTTAACGTTAAAATAAAATTAAATCCAAAACAAAATAAGTGGTAAGAGTATAACTAGAGTTGAGTTTCCTGAAATGTAAATATTTCAAATTTCCGTATGATAAATTTAAAGACTTACCATATAAATGTGGCACTCTTAATAAAAAGATTTAAACAAAGCGAAAATCGCTTCTATCTAAACACGTAGTTCAAGCAATGAATGAAGGACGCTTAAAGTAACCCTGCACAATCGCCGAAAATGACTGAAATCGCGGAAAAGGATGTGCTAACGTATCGAAATAATTTATTAAAAGACATTTTTTACGCCAATAAGGTACGCAACTAACGCTACACGAGATGCAATTAAGTTGCCAATAAGAACTCAAATTTTAAACATACATAAAGAGGTTTGTTACAAGGTAGCGCTTTACTTCCTTCCGGTTTTATTTGTTTGTGATTTGACAATAACTACACTGTTTATCTATTTTATCATCATAATATATATAAAGTGTTAATGAATTTTGGCGGTTTATTTTGTTATTGAGTATAAGATTATATGTGATTCCATTCTGTTTTTTTCTTTTTTTTTGAAAATGTTTAATTTGCACGACATTACAGCGGCAAGGTTAATTTATTTTTCCATAATTTTGATGAAAGCTTTTAACGTAATACTTTATGAGAGTTTTCTCTATTAGGTTATTTGCTTCTTTTTTTGTTTCTTTTTATTCTTTTTATTTTGAGATATAAAATATGACTAATAAAATTTAACATAAAGTAAAATTAGGGTAAATAAGATTGATGACAGATCAGCTAGTCTATTAGCACATCCTTTTATTTTGATTACGTGCAAATATTCTAAGCTTTACAGGAAACACAACACCAAGTCTTTTAACTTACCGAGACACTTGGTTTTATGCGACATAAGGTAAGCACGCTCCCAGAGTGATTATTATCGTCGACAATAAGCAGCGTAGGGTCCCTTATTCTGAAATGCAAGCATGTTGATTAAAGTGTAGCGGAAACTATGTCGTATCTTCTATTTCTTAGTCATAGTTTTTTAGTTTAGGATAACCATAACATTTAATTCCCTGCAGTGATCGTGAATAAATCCGAAAATTATGCTGTTAGTATATCTTCTCGCTGAGTATATGGTCACAAGATCTGAAACTCACTGAAAATGTGCAGTTAGAATACCATCCCGTTCCCGTGATTTATACGACCTGAAGATTTTTATCACGCAAAGTTGACTTTATTTTTATTCGTTGTCTGGTTAGATACCTCCAGGTTTCCTTTAAGACTTTATTTGCGTCGGAATTATTCTGGCTTGGACTACATTGTTAAGGTCCTTTTCTAATTTTTATAGATGCGGTGTAAATGTGGTGGAGTCTACTGCACTACAGAACGTTTTCCGCAAAGTTTTTATATACTCCCTTATTAGCGCTTTATATCGTGCCATATTTCCAAAATTCCTTCCGACTACTTGCGATCATCCTGTGGTCCGGTAGAGTTACATGTGATAGCACCTACCGGCTACCTGCGTTGTCTAAGATTCTTAAGAAATCCAGGGTTACATTCTGGCATCTCGAGAATTGATTGTCTCTTGGGTACCACTAGATTATTACTTGTAAAAATCTGTAACTGTGGCATAGTGGTCATGCTGCCCTATGTAGTGCGAAGTGCATTGGTGTTGCTTCTTGTAATAAGATACTTGTTCTTTCTCGCAGTGTTTTATCACCACTACCATCTGATTGTTAGACAGAAGGCTTGCATTTGATTTATCTAACAGTAACTTCCATTGCAATCAACGTACATATATGTGCCTCTTTGGAATCATTTTGCTGTTTTCTTTTAATATTGGCAAGTGCGTCCTCTCTAATGGTGTTAAAGATGCCTTGCTCTACTTTCATTTCACTCAATTCTTACTGTACTTGCAGCCTTTTGATTTTTTTGTGGTAATCACCATACTTCCAGCAGTTGCGGAAGTGAATTTTTTGTTCAGGTTCTGACTGTGCGTCTATACCCTTATCTCTAGGGTGTCGAATTAACAGTGGGAAATGTTTTGGTTTTCTCAGTCACTTTCACTGTCCTCTGGTTGATGCGAAAACGATCGGTCTTCTAAACGGTTAATATTTTACAGCTGAGTAACGGATTAACCATGGATTTTCTTTTGGGCGTACCTCAGACTTATCGTGATTTCATAGACCCACTGTTGTGAGAGGGGGTTGCTTACCCACTTATGGTACTTATATATGTACAACATTCCACATAGACCAGAGGAAGTGGACTACATGAATTGGCTGCACTAGCTGTTTTCTCACGTTCTCCCAGGAGTGTCGTATTTCCGTCCGGTCCATGAATATTGGTTGTTTTTCTTGTTCGTAAAGAACGAAAATTAATCTTGTACGTACTTTTCTTATGTTTTACCATGGCAATAGCTCAGATCTGAGGGTGGGCATAAGTTATTTCAATTAGTGCTGATCGATTGCTACCCGGTGTTTCACACTAACCAATACAAATGAAACGGTTTAATACATATATTGTCTTATAAACGTACAATTTTAAATATATACACCTACACTACGTTATTGAAAATGAACCAATAAAAAAGTATTCTCTGAATAAAACAAAACAGATTATTTTTAAAACATACTAAATGAATCAATGAATTAAACGGATACTTCTGGTCTCTGGTGCTCCAGACGGCTCCCTTTCCACTAGGGATCTCCAAGTGCTCCACTTATGGTATGAAAATAATATTAACGGTACAGGTAAAATAATGAATTTAAACGAAAACAAACTACTTCAAATTATGCTAAAAGGAAACAGAGAAAATTATTTTATTTACGTCGCTCTTTAGTAGTAGATAGAGATTATACAAGTTTTACAGTTAACGATTATGCGATCACATATGAATATTTTGGAATATTTTTAAAAATATAAAATCAGAGGTAAATGTGTTATACCTGGAATATCTAGGTCAGAAGGAAAGTCTGTAATTTCAAACATGAACAACTGTTTACGTACATTTAAACACTAATAGAATTTCAAAGTATTTTACTGATATATCTAATATATCTTACGTCACTTAATTAACAGGAGCTGATATAGTTAGCGTTTTATAACTAAAGAACTAATTAAAAAAAAATTAGAATGCGTTCCAATTAGCTTTTAGTAAGTAGTGGAAATTAGAATGAGAGGGTTTTGGTATTCTTTTAGGTATCTTTATCCGTATTTAGGATATACGACTGATGTGCTAGTGGAAACAGATGGCTACTGGATTTAAAGGGTTATTTACGTAGGGGAAGTTTGATGGTGGGTATTCTCGTATTGAGTATGTTCATGGGGGAACGATTTATTCTTTTACCGCGGTTGTGTTCATTCGTGACTGCTTTGCGTAAGAATGTTGTTTCTAGTGGAGGAAAAAGTGTTACCAGGTGAATCTCTTATCTCGGGACGATTGTGTAAGGTATTTAAACCTTCCGGACTGATGAATTTATTGGAATATTTGTATTGTTTTGATGGAGGTCTTGATAAACTAAATGTCTGTGTATCAAAGAATGCTTGATACGACGACACTTCGCGCTTATGTAAGCTACCTGGGGCGGCGTGTGGGTGTGAGTCTATGCTTAGTTATGTAGTTATGTAAGATGCATGGGTAGCCAGCACCGCTGCGTTTTCTATCGGACACTGTTGTCGGCGATATTTCTCCCTGACTGTGTAGAAGACGACACCTGGAATTAAAGTACCGCCGCAACGTTCTCCGCAGGTTTTATGTAGGCATTGTAATAAAACCTACGTGAAGGTGACGACGAATCTGAGCGACCGCAAGCCATTGTGCACTAGATAAGTCGAGAAAAAAGTTCGATATGAAGTCTGAATAGGAAGTGTCCTCTCGGTATCGCGTTTTGGGGTTTCATGGAAATCTACGAAAAGCAAGGACGGCTTCTGATAGTGGCGGTAATTTAGCGATTGGCTGGGGTGTAAGTACTATGACTGGTTGGGAGAAAATTCTTAATATTTTCGGAACGACATCGGAAGGGATAAAATTTATTATTTGAAATCTTGCAACTTTACTGAAATTTATTAATTAACAAATAATTAATTAAAAAATTGGTAAAAGGTTTTGGCTCTTCACAATCTCACGCCTATCAAGATATTTCTGCACCTTTTCTATGTGATTAGGGGTTAGCTTACCCAAGGGCTTGCTATTACTGCTTGTAGATACAGTTATACTGCCTCCATGTAGCTAAATCATTTGGAAGGTAAGTATTCCCTTTATTTTTGAGGTAGACTAGATGAAAACGAAGAATGGTTCGAATCATTTCTCTTTCTTATCTGCGGCTTTCTTCTTCTAGAAAGGGTTAGATTTTTGGAGGAGGTAGCAAATCTGATGATCTTGACTAGTAACAGAAATGTTCAAACTGAAGGGTTAATAAGACGACGTAAAACCTAGAAGTAATTCTTTTTAAAGCAAAAGGGCAGTTTTAGTGTTAAGTATAAGAATTGAAATTAAAATAAAAGAAGACTACTTATAAATTATAGACTAATGCCAAGTTGAACCGTAACAAGTTCAATTCAATACCTCCTCCATGCCAAGTAAGTAGAGTATGTTGCCACATGTAGAAATTGGTGGGTTAATGGATAGGGGCTCAAGTTTATATAGAACTAGTTTAAGGAGAAGAAAAGTATATGTAGAAGTAGACCTGAAAATTGGGAAGGTAATATTCGAAACGGTTTTGGATGATTACCAACTTAGGTATCTTGCACGTACGTAGCTAGATATGGCTCTAATCGTTGTTTTGCTAGGTCTGATTTATTTTCCATCTTAGTTAGTCTTACTAAGCCGATCCGGCGTACTTACTGACCACTGGGGACTTCAGTAATCCTGGTCTGATTCGATAGCTTCCATTGGTTTGAAATTACTTGTATTGATAACATATTTTAATATCCTGCAATTACCTTTTCTAATGTTTATGTAAAAGGAACACTGATTGCAGGGATTGAACAACAACCAAAAAGATCGATTATGTGTTATGGACTATCCAACCTGGAAGCGGTAAAGGACAATTGATTTCTTGATCTCCATTCAGGCAGATTTACTACACTCTTAGTCAAATAAAGGCTGCAGACATAATAAGCTAGACAAACAATATAGCAACCTCAGCAAGAGAGTCGATAGGCAAGCTACCGTCACTATCTTTATACGCTTTCTCTAGTGTTATACGTTTTCTGCTGATGATAATAAAACAGTTTCAGTGCGTACTATTTTGAATTTGTCATATTTATACATCCTCGATATCGTTGATGGTATTCAAAGAAGAGCGATTAAGATTATAAATGGCCCCTCTTTAACTTCTGGCCTACAGTTCCTTGAGCATAGAAAAATCATTTCATTTATTTCTTTGTAATTCAGCAACACAATGGCCATTGTATTACCAATGTATTATAATGGCTATTGTGCTGCTAAGTTACATTTTTTTTACCATCTCGAGCCACCATTGCTAAGGATACTCGGTTTGCTCATTAACAACGTCAACATGCAGTACACTCTCCACTTGTCGTATCAAGCGGGCGCTATCTTTGTTGTTCTAAACTCTGTAACGATCTTCCTTGTTCCTGTGTTACACCCACTTACGATATGAAAAAATTTAAGGTAGCTGTTCATGGACATTTATGGGCAATTCAAAATTCGCTAATTCATCCTTCTAAGTATTTGTGAGTGCTTTAGCACGTAGACTAAGCTTGGCCTGTTCAGTTATCACAAAAAAATTATTTATGATTGTTGATTTGTTTGAAAAAATATTTCTTCGAACTTGATCAATTTACTCAGGATAGTTCTGATCGTAACTAAACTTTGTAAGTTGACGTTTAATAACAAAATATTTTGAATTGTATTGCATTGTCTAGTGACTAGTTTTGTTTTTAAACTATTGTAATAAATCTTAAATTTCCCAATAATCAATAAGCAATATATTATTTTTGAATAGTGTTACGTGAAATACGATAGCGTTACATTAACATAAATTTTATTATATAATTCGTGTCTTATTGGTATATAAGCGTTCACCACGTAATAATACTAAAGATGTCCAGATAATTATATGAATATTATTAAAAAAAAATTGATTAACAGCAATGTGCTAATAGTGACCCCTTTATTTTACGTAGAGTATAATTACACGATAGTGAGATTCGTTCACATAAAGCTACTAGTTTCAACATATACAGTGTGTGTTTGTCCGTATATCATATCATTTAACAATAAAGATGAGTTAATGTTAGAGTCATTTATTTGTTATATTTCTTACTATTGGTACTTTTAAAATATTATATTTTTTAGTTTGAGATTACATTGAAACTGAAAAGTGTTTATTCTTAAATCTTTTCATTGATTTACTAATATGTAAATATTCTAATTAGTTAAAACTTTGCATATTAAAAATTTTGTAAATGTCTGCATTCTCTTGTATGAATATTAATAAATTATTACAAACCAATGTTGTTTAAATATAACAGCGCCTCCAAATTAAATGAGATAAATAAATAAATAAATCAGTAGACTTTCAAAAATTGTTTGCATATTTAAGGGATGCTGCTTGTAATACTGCAGTAATGAAATATATTCTAATATTTTGTAATGTATGCAAATTGTTTATTATTGCAATCCGATGATGGGAGAAGACATGTATAAATTCGAGCGTTTGTGAGAAAAGGTATCAGATTTGCAATGAAGCACCAATTGGTAAGTAAAACTATTACAATCATTCTTTACTTATAAGTAACGATTGACAGATTGTATTATTGGCATCCATCACCCTGGCATGGGCTGATGTTTCACATCTCGGTCATAACTACAACGCGCCCTCTGGAAGCTACTTACCTGGCGACCACTCATCTAGTAGTACATCTGGTGGTGCTCAATTAATCTCTTCCGTAATCGTTCAAGAACCATCAGGAAGTTATTTGCCAGGAGGTGGTGATGGATATTTTGGAAGCAGTAGTTTTGGTACTCACCGTTTTGGTGGCCACGGAGGTGGCGGTCACGATGCCGAAGAAACTGAAATTCACTATTATGGAGATGAGAATCATGAACAATCACATCTTCGCATTCACGTTGCACCAGCTCCATCCAGAAATCGAGTATTGTTTGTGAAATCACCAGACACCGGATCTTCGATTATTCCAGAAATTGTTGCACCATCCGGACAGTCTCAAGAAAGAACTGTAGTTTATGTCCTATCTAAGCAACAAGGTGGAATTGGTGCTATTAACATTCCAGCTTCTGTTACACATAATGTTCTTAGATCTAAACCGGAAGTATTCTATTTGAAATACAAAGATGCTCAAGATGCCCAAAGAGTGGTTGCCGATAGTTTACATGGTGAAGGCAGTGGAGTTGGTGTTAGTTCACTTGATAATAGAGAATCATTTGTTAAAACTTTGGGAAGTGGTGTACAAGGAGGAATTAGCGGTGTACTGGGTTCATTTTCTGGTGCAACTGGAGGAGCTGGAGGAATTAGTATCGGCACTGGCAGTTCATTAGGTGGTGAAAGTGTAGGAGCTGGAGGAGTTTCTTTCAGTTCTAGCGGTGGTAGCGGAATTAATCTTGGAGGTGCTGGAGGTGGAATTGGATTAGTGGGAAGCGGTTCCTCTGGAAGCGCATATGGAGTACCTGGAGCTAGCGGTCCATATTAATTTATTTATTTATACTTATATTACTAGATAATAAAGATATTTTAAGCCATACTTTATATGAACTTTAACTTATTTGATGGTGATTTTCATTTAAATCACATCACTTAATGACCTCTTTTTAATTTTATGGCTCCATGAACCCAGGAAAAGTGATGAATAGCCAATTTTAGTAAACATTGTCTAATTTCGTCACCAAACTGCCTCATATATAATCTTATTGAGATTTTGTAGGCGTGAATAAATTTAACATACATTTTAGCATAATTTCCTCATAACTTCTTAAGTTTGGTTTTTTATGTAATTAAAAAATATTCTTAATACAATACGGAGTCAACGATATGGTAATCAATAATTTATTTGCTGAATGTTTAACAGTAATATCTTTACGTAAGGTTTAGGTCCTAATGTTGAGGTAACAATGTGTGTTAGTTTTTTTTTAAATTTAGTGTTCTTTATTTTATTTTAATAATTTCACAGTTCTTTAATAAAAATTTATATTGTTTTTGTGAATCGTAAAATGATTACTTTTTTTTTTAATTGCATCTGAATAGTTTCAATTTGTAAAGATATCATTCATTAGTTACATTTAATTTTTATTACTATTATGTTTCCGTGTGAGTAAATGAACTTGAAATATTTGTTCACAAATTCCTTTTTTATCAGGGTACCCCAGCTCGCTCAATTGTAAAACAAATAACCACTGTTATCATTTATCAAAATATTGCATTCAATGAATTTACTTAATATATGTGATTGATCAGTGCATTGAATTTGTTTCCTCCAGTATTCGTATAAACTTTTTAATATTCATAATGGTCAAGAATAAAATAAAGCAAAAATGATAACTTATTTAATTACTGAAATTCGCATTGCACTATTGCACTATTCCAACTATTCCAACAATTTTTTGATTTTGTTGATAATTGCTGAATATACATAGTCTTTAATAATAATTTTAATTGTCTATAGTTTTAACTACAAAAAACGTGTTACATTAAATCGCAACGCTTTTTCTTTGAACATCAATAAATTCGAGTTATTGTTCTTTATATATAGATTTCCCAATTTGGATCAATTATTGTCTTTATATTTATTATTCAGTATTAAACACAATTGATGACCGATTCGTACCGCTGATACGATCAAACACGTTATTTGAAATTATTACGTCACCTTTAACGCGATTTTAAATTGTGGAGTAATCTTTTTTATTATCACCAACGCGATCACATTTACGCTTTATTTCACTTAGCCTTTTATTAGTGTAATAAGGGGGTTGTTTTTACTTCTTCCCTTTTACAGCACTAACTAGATTTTATTGTAATTTCACAATTTATAGGGCAGCGTAACCATTGATTTGTTCACTCGTGCTGCGGCAACAATAAGCTCCTAACCAATCTTTCTTCAACTACCTACTACCCAAAAAATGACATTCTTTATGACCTCTACAAAATATTCACGCTTTCACCAATTTGACACGTTATTTCTAGTTAAATATGTACATAATTATTCACGCTTTTTATCTCCGCATTAATTACATTTATACATCAATAACAAACAATCACTTCTTTATCTAAAGGACAACATATAACTTAATGTCCTATAGGTTGGCGCAAAATTTGAATTTCTCGTGCTTCCATTAGATTCTGTGTTTTTGTTTTTGCTAGTGTTAATTGCAATAGTAACGGATGGGACTAGACGCCCATTTTCTACATGCGTACGTTAAACATCTTGCACAAAATACAAAACCAGTCACATGTATTTAAATTCTACCTATAAATAAATCCTCTCAACGATAGTGGCTGATGGAGGGTGACGACTGTTATTTGCCATGAATTTCTCACGAGGAGGACGGTCTATGAAATACATATTTGAAATATATATTATTTGAACCATTTCGCCAATGAAATTGGCATACGAATAAATATCTTTGCACATCATAAACCCCAAACGTTGTGCAACATTGTTAAACCATAAGAGATTGTTCTTGTACATAGAGAAAATCGTATTTTTAGTGAACTTGGTGCACAAATAAGTATTTTATTATAAAACGTGGCTGACGTGGTAAAACCATAAAATTATTTTAAAACAAGTTGCAATTAAGACTCTGCTGAAAGCAAGATTTTGGGCATTACGATGCTGCTGATTTGGCTTGAAAAGTATCACATTTATTACAGGAGCTTTTGTCCTAAGGTTAAATTCTGTTAGGAATATTTTCCTGTAACTGAAAAATTAACGCAATCATTTTTGCAGGCAAAACTTCTTGCTCATTTCAGTGTGCCCTACAGTAATGGGACTTATACCTCGGGAATTTATTAATGTGATTTATGACGCAATTTCTTTTATGTTCCGTCATTTTGTTGTGGCCACCAGCTATGCCCGTTTATCAGAAACGGAAAGAGTTCTTACCTTGCTAAAAGAACTATTAACACGTTTCGTTGATATTTGCAACGTATTTATAAACATTTCCCTACATACTTGTGTATTGTTTTGTAATGTATATTACGTGAAAAATTTCTCTTATGGGCATCATTCGAGTTCCTCTTTCTCTTCACATTTTGTTGTTTAATATGTGTAGATATAAAAGTGGTTTGACAGTTATAATCGGCTAGATTCCAATAGCTATTAAGGAAAACTTCCTTTTCATCAGAAGAGATTTTTAAATGGTACTGAGTCTTGCATGTATATTCAAAATCTCTATATTTTTTACTATTTACAAATTTGCCTTTTGCAGAGTAGTACGGTTTATTGCTAATGCAATTTTTTTTCCTAAGCTTTCGATCTTGTCCTGCATATTTTCGTTTTCTACCCTTCTTTGGCCTACCTTTGTGAACTTCTGGGTCTGCAAGTATTTCAGATTCTTCTTCAGCGTCTGTGGCTGCATCTGCTTCATTTGACAGACTACTGTGTGAAGGTGAAATTGGGTGATAATCAGTACCCCTAACATAACAATCAGATTCCTCGAAATATAAATCCTCTTCACTATCGGTTGCAGTATTTGTCACTGTGGTGGTTCCTGAATATGGGGGATACTGTTGTTGGTCGAATAATTTCAACATTCTGCAATAACAATTGAAGGGCGAGTGGATGAAGGTGACATGTTACAAAAGTTAATTTTGAGAGATCAATGATTTACCAAAATGTTTTGTGAATTTTTATTGTAAAAGCCACCATCATATTACTCTGGTATTGTAATTTGAAGGAAATGTCCTTTCTACTGATACTATATATTTTTTCTTAAATTTTTTCAGTTTTCCAAAAACCAAAAAAAAAAGTACATAAGACCTTCTTCCTATAAGTGAACGAATAGAGTGACAGGTTTAATAAAAAGAAGAATGTGCCATCTGAATATTTTTTTTCAAAAATTTTTTTTAAATTTTGAAAATGAACATAGTAAAAGAAAAAGAAGCAACCTAAAGTGCATTGAGTGCAATACTGACACACTTTAATATTCTAACAAAACTTAAGTAACACAAAATGGTACCATACTATTCTCCTGACATTACACATTATTAAACCGTTTTCCGTTTCTTCGATTGTTTCTTCGATTTTTCAGCTTCATTTACTTCATGACGAGACAGTAGCTCCTCGTAAAACCACTTATGCTCCTCTTTCACGTATTGAAGTTGGTCACGAAGATTCTGTAGTTTTTCTTGAGACACCTTCCCATATTTTTCTGTTATTCGTGACAACTGAAAATTGGTACGAAATTTGTTCTTTAGTAGACAAACCTTTTTGAACGGTGTGTATTCATCGTGTCTCTTTATACATGTAATAACCAAATTCCTCCATGCGAATCCATTTTATAGATCTAAATGGTCCTGTTTCGTTGAGCAAATTTTTTTTCTTATGAATAAGACCTAACTGATCCAATAACGTGCCTAGCTGATAAAAATGATTCTCCATGTCATTAACGTGACAATGTTTTGCAGAAGCACCCGATATAATGTCGCGATACTGTTGCGGCGAGAATATTGTTTCATGGCGCCGCAGAACTTTTTCGATTCGGCCAAAGTCCCTATCCGAATCGAGATATGTGTGGCCTATCTCAGGAAACTTATGGTCGATTGTCTTGAAACGATTTTTCAGAATCATTAACTGATATAAAGAGACGATATTAATATTCTTATTCTGGCCTGCACAAGAATCAGACCAGATAATAAGATGATTCTTGTTACCAACTGTTGGGCAGTTGCTGACAAAATTCCATAATCAACTGGCTATTTCACTACTCCTCTACTAGCAATATTTTCCGTCCATGTTTGCATAAATGGCCTATCACCTTCTGATGTAATGGCATGAATACCAAGGTTGTAAAACCATAACTGCCGAAGATAAAATGCCTTTGATACAGTCAGTTTTGGTAAAGGCATGGTTTGTTCGAGAACCATGGTTAAATAGCAAATCGTTTTGTCTTTTCCAGCTAATTCACTGTCACACCGTTGACGATCAGATGCTGTCTCTGCGTTTTCTTTATGTTCCGTGTTCGATTTTCCAGATTCGCATACACTGCAAGTGTCACTTCTAGGTTTACGAAACGATAAATTGAATTTTGTGTTGAAGATATTGGCATATGACGACTTTTTTACACAATACTCCTGCGGTCGTTTTTCAGATACACATTCTTCAAGATACAAGCGATACATTATGGACATGTTTAAAGTAGGTGACAAATATATCTTATGAGGATTACAGTTACGCGAATAATGAGAATATTCCGCAGGAAATCTTTTTATGTGCGCTACGATTTCCTCAATCACTACATATTTTATTTGATTTGGCAACCTCTTCTATCTGCAGAAGGAGCTGATTCACCTTTTATCATTTTTTGTTTAATTACTTCGATTTTTCGTCTTCCATTCTGATATAATATGCAAAATGCAGTTTTGCATACAGCAACTTCTTCTCCTTTTAGCTCAATAGAGTATATATAGGACTGAGTTTTGTGTACTTTAGCATTTTTACGTTTTCTTGATGGAAATTGAAGTAAACCTCAGATTGATATGCTGGTAATTCCAAATATATAAAAATTTCTTTATAAACTTCTAAACTGAATTGATTTTGTGTGGTTTAAAGTAAAATTTGGTAATTGAAACCCCACTTCGTAGTAGCAAATGCTATTGCATGGTCTTGGAACGTTAACGTTAAAATAAAATTAAATCCAAAACAAAATAAGTGGTAAGAGTATAACTAGAGTTGAGTTGCCTGAAATGTAAATATTTCAAATTTCCGTATGATAAATTTAAAGACTTACCATATAAATGTGGCACACTTAATAAAAAGATTTAAACAATACGAAAATCGCTTCTACTTAAACACGTAGTTCAAGCAATGAATGAAGGACGCTTAAAGTAACACTGCACAATCGCCGAAAATGACTGAAAGCGCGGAAAAGGATGTGCTAACGTATCGAAATAATTTATCAAAAGACATTTTTTACGCCAATAAGGTATGCAACTAACGCTACACGAGATGCAATTAAGTTGCCAATAAGAACTCAAATTTTAAACATACATAAAGTGGTTTGTTACAAGGTAGCGCTTTACTTCCTTCCGGTAGTTGATTTATTTGTTTGTGATTTGACAATAACTACACTGATACCCTGTTTATCTATTTTATCATCATAATATATAGAAAGTGTTAATGAATTTTGGCGGTTTATTTTGTTATTGAGTATAAGATTATATGTGATTCCATTCTGTTTTTTTCTTTTTTTTTGAAAATGTTTAATTTGCACGACATTACAGCGGCAAGGTTAATTTATTTTTCCATAATTTTGATGAAAGCTTTTAACGTAATACTTTATGAGAGTTTTCTCTATTAGGTTATTTGCTTCTTTTTTTTTGTTTCTTTTTTTATTCTTTTTTATTTTGAGATATAAAATATG
This sequence comes from Vesta saturnalis, assembly GCA_036346205.1. Classification (NCBI taxonomy): domain Eukaryota; kingdom Metazoa; phylum Arthropoda; class Insecta; order Coleoptera; family Lampyridae; genus Vesta; species Vesta saturnalis. The sequence goes on along the minus strand of JARFJB010000935.1, from coordinate 639,112 downwards.
ACTAATAAAATTTAACATAAAGTAAAATTAGGGTAAATAAGATTGATGACAGATCAGCTAGTCTATTAGCACATCCTTTTATTTTGATTACGTGCAAATATTCTAAGCTTTACAGGAAACACAACACCAAGTCTTTTAACTTACCGAGACACTTGGTTTTATGCGACATAAGGTAAGCACGCTCCCAGAGTGATTATTATCGTCGACAATAAGCAGCGTAGGGTCCCTTATTCTGAAATGCAAGCATGTTGATTAAAGTGTAGCGGAAACTATGTCGTATCTTCTATTTCTTAGTCATAGTTTTTTAGTTTAGGATAACCATAACATTTAATTCCCTGCAGTGATCGTGAATAAATCCGAAAATTATGCTGTTAGTATATCTTCTCGCTGAGTATATGGTCACAAGATCTGAAACTCACTGAAAATGTGCAGTTAGAATACCATCCCGTTCCCGTGATTTATACGACCTGAAGATTTTTATCACGCAAAGTTGACTTTATTTTTTATTCGTTGTCTGGTTAGATACCCTCCAGGTTTCCTTTAAGACTTTATTTGCGTCGGAATTATTCTGGCTTGGACTACATTGTTAAGGTCCTTTTCTAATTTTTTATAGATGCGGTGTAAATGTGGTGGAGTCTACTGCACTACAGAACGTTTTCCGCAAAGTTTTTTATATACTCCCTTATTAGCGCTTTATATCGTGCCATATTTCCAAAATTCCTTCCCGACTACTTGCGATCATCCTGTGGTCCGGTAGAGTTACATGTGATAGCACCTACCGGCTACCTGCGTTGTCTAAGATTCTTAGGAAATCCAGGGTTACATTCTGGCATCTCGAGAATTGATTGTCTCTTGGGTACCACTAGATTATTACTTGTAAAAATCTGTAACTGTGGCATAGTGGTCATGCTGCCCTATGTAGTGCGAAGTGCATTGGTGTTGCTTCTTGTAATAAGATACTTGTTCTTTCTCGCAGTGTTTTATCACCACTACCATCTGATTGTTAGACAGAAGGCTTGCATTTGATTTATCTAACAGTAACTTCCATTGCAATCAACGTACATATATGTGCCTCTTTGGAATCATTTTGCTGTTTTCTTTTAATATTGGCAAGTGCGTCCTCTCTAATGGTGTTAAAGATGCCTTGCTCTACTTTCATTTCACTCAATTCTTACTGTACTTGCAGCCTTTTGATTTTTTTGTGGTAATCACCATACTTCCAGCAGTTGCGGAAGTGAATTTTTTGTTCAGGTTCTGACTGTGCGTCTATACCCTTATCTCTAGGGTGTCGAATTAACAGTGGGAAATGTTTTGGTTTTTCTCAGTCACTTTCACTGTCCTCTGGTTGATGCGAAAAACGATCGGTCTTCTAAACGGTTAATATTTTACAGCTGAGTAACGGATTAACCATGGATTTTCTTTTGGGCGTACCTCAGACTTATCGTGATTTCATAGACCCACTGTTGTGAGAGGGGGTTGCTTACCCACTTATGGTACTTATATATGTACAACATTCCACATAGACCAGAGGAAGTGGACTACATGAATTGGCTGCACTAGCTGTTTTCTCACGTTCTCCCAGGAGTGTCGTATTTCCGTCCGGTCCATGAATATTGGTTGTTTTTCTTGTTCGTAAAGAACGAAAATTAATCTTGTACGTACTTTTCTTATGTTTTACCATGGCAATAGCTCAGATCTGAGGGTGGGCATAAGTTATTTCAATTAGTGCTGATCGATTGCTACCCGGTGTTTCGCACTAACCAATACAAATGAAACGGTTTAATACATATATTGTCTTATAAACGTACAATTTTAAATATATACACCTACACTACGTTATTGAAAATGAACCAATAAAAAGTATTCTCTGAATAAAACAAAACAGATTATTTTTAAAACATACTAAATGAATCAATGAATTAAACGGATACTTCTGGTCTCTGGTGCTCCAGACGGCTCCCTTTCCACTAGGGATCTCCAAGTGCTCCACTTATGGTATGAAAATAATATTAACGGTACAGGTAAAATAATGAATTTAAACGAAAACAAACTACTTCAAATTATGCTAAAAGGAAACAGAGAAAATTATTTTATTTACGTCGCTCTTTAGTAGTAGATAGAGATTATACAAGTTTTACAGTTAACGATTATGCGATCACATATGAATATTTTGGAATATTTTTAAAAATATAAAATGAGAGGTAAATGTGTTATACCTTGAATATCTGGGTCAAAAGGAATGTCAGTAATTTCAAACATGAACAACTGTTTGCGTAGATTTAAGCACTAATAGAATTTCAAAGTATTTTACTGATATATCTAATATATCTGACGTGACTTAATTAACAGGAGCTGTTATAATTAGCGTTTTATAACTAAATAACTAATTAAAAAAAATTAGAAGGTGTTCCAATTATCTTTTAGTAAGTAGTGGATATTAGAATGAGAGGGTTTTTGTATTGTTTTAGGTATCTTTATCCGTATTTAGGACATACAACTGATGTGCTGGTGGGAACAGATGTTTACTGGATTTAAAGGAAGTTTGATGGTGGGTATTCTCGTATTGAGTATGTTTATGCGGGAACGATTTATTCTTTTACCGCGATTATGTGTCATTCATGACTGCTTTGCGTAAGAATGTTGTTTCTGGTGGAGGAGAAAAATGTTAACTGGTGAATCTCTTATCTCGGGACGGTTATATAAGGTATTTAAATCTTCCGGACTGATGAATTTATTGGAATGTTGGTTTTTTTTTACTCGCGGTCTTGATAAACTAAATGTCTGTGTATCAAAGAATGCTTGATACGACCACACTTCGCACTTATGTAAGCTACCTGGGGCGGCGTGTAGGTGTGAGTTTATGCGTAGTTATGTAGTTATGTAAGATGCATGGGTAGCCAGCACCGCTGCGTTTTCTATCGGACACTGTTGTCGGCGATATTTCTCCCTGACTGTGTAGAAGACGACACCTGGAATTAAAGTACCGCCGCAACGTTCTCCGCAGGTTTTTATGTAGGCATTGTAATAAAACCTACATGAAGGTGACGACGAATCTGAGCGACCGCAAGCCATTGTGTACTAGAGAAGTCGAGAAAAAAAGTTCTATATGAAGTCTGAATAGGAAGTGTCCTCTCGGTAGCGCGTTTTGCGGTTTCGTGGAAATCTACGAAAAGCAAGGACAGATTCTAGTAGTGGCGGTAATTTAGCGATTGGTTGGGGTGTAAGTACAATGACTGGTTGGGAGAAAATTCTTAATATTTTCGGAACGACGTCGGAAGGTATAAAATTTATTATTTGAAATTCTGCAACTTTACTGAAATTTATTAGTTAACAAATAATTAATTAAAAAATTGGAAAAGGGTTTCGGCTCTTTACAATCTCACGCCTATCAAGATATTTCTGCACCTTTTCTATGTGATTAGGGGTTAGCTTACCCAAGGGCTAGTTATTACTGCTCGTTGATACAGTAATACTGCCTCCATACAGCTGAATCATTTGGAAGGTAAGTATTTCCTTTATTTTTGAGGTAGACTAGATGAAAACGAAGAATGGTTCGAATCGTTTCTCTTCCTTATCCGAGGCTTTCTTCTTCTAGAAAGGGTTAGGTTTCTGGAGGAGGTAGCAAATCTGATGATCTTGACTAGTAACTGAAATGTTCAAATTGAAGGGTTAATAAGACGATGTAAAACCTGGAAGTAATTATTTTTAAAGCAAAAGGGCAGTTTTAGTGTTAAGTATAAGAATTGAAATTAAAATAAAAAAAGACTACTTATAAACTATAGACTAATGCCAAATTGAACCGTAACAAGTTCAATTCAACACCTCCTGCATGCTAAGTAAGTAGAGTATGTTGCCAAATGTAGAGATTGGTGGGTTAATGGATCGGGGCTGAAGTTTTTATAGAACTAGTTTAAGGAGAAGAAAAGCATATTTAGAAGGAGACCTGAAAATTGGGAAGGTAATATTCGAAACGGTTTTGGATGATTACCAACTTAGGTATCTTACACGTACGTAGCTAGATATGGATTTTTAAGGTTTTTCTAAGCTCTAATCGTTGTTTTGCTAGGTCTAATTTATTTTCCATCTTATTTAGGCTTACTAAGCCGATCCGGCGTACTTACTGACCACTGGGACTTCAGTAATCCTGGTCTGATTCGACAGCTTCCATTGGTTTGAAATTACTTGTATTGATAACATATTTTAATATACTGCAATTACCTTTTCTAATGTTTATGTAAAAGAAACACTGATTGCAGGGATTGAACAACAACCAAAAAGATCGATTATGGGTTATGAACTATCCAACCCGGAAGTGGTAAAGGACAATTGATTTCTTGATCTCCATTCAGGTAAATTTACTACACTCTTAAGCAAATAAAGACTGCAGACATAATAAGCCAGACAAACAATATAGCAATCTCAGCAAGAGAGTCGATAGCTAAGCTACCGTCACTATCTTTATACGCTTCCTCTAGTGTTATGCGTTTTCTGCTGATGATACTAAAACAGGTTCAGTGTGTACTATTTTGAATTTGTCATATTTATACATCCTCCATATCGTTGATGGTATTCAAAGAAGAGCGATTAAGCATATAAATGCCCCTCTTTAACTTCTGGCCTACAGTCCCTTGAGCATAGAAAAATCATTTGAATTATTTCTTTGTAATTCAGCAACACAATGGCCATTGTAATACCAATGTATTATAATGGCTATTGTGCTGCTAAATTACATTTTTTTTACCATCTCAGGCCACCATTGCTAAGGATACTCGGTTTGCTCATTAACAACGTCAACATGCAGTACACTCTCCACTTGTCGTACCAAGCGTGCGCTATCTTTGTTGTTCTAAACTCTGTAACGATCTTCCTTGTTCCTGTGTTACACCCCCTTAAATTTAAGGTAGATTCATGGATATTTATGGGCAATTCAAAATTCGCTAATTCATCCTTCTAAGTATTTGTGAGTGCTTTAGCACGTAGACTAAGCTTGGCCTTTTCAGTTATTAAAAAAAAATTATTTATGATTGTTGATTTGTTTGAAAAAATATTTCTTCGAACTTGATCAATTTACTCAGGATAGTTCTGATCGTAACTAGACTTTGTAAGTTAATGTTTAATAACAAAATATTTTGAATTGTATTGCATTGTCTAGTGACTAGTTTTGTTTTTAAACTATTGTAATAAATCTTAAATTTCCCAATAATCAATAAGCAATATATTATTTTTGAATAGTGTTACGTGAAATACGATAGCGTTACATTAACATAAATTTTATTATATAATTCGTGTCTTATTGGTATATAAGCGTTCACCACGTAATAATACTAAAGATGTCCAGATAATTATATGAATATTATTAAAAAAAAATTGATTAACAGCAATGTGCTAATAGTGACCCCTTTATTTTACGTAGAGAGTATAATTACACGATAGTGAGATTCGTTCACATAAAGCTACTAGTTTCAACATATACAGTGTGTGTTTGTCCGTATATCATATCATTTAACAATAAAGATGAGTTAATGTTAGTCATTTATTTGTTATATTTCTTACTATTGGTACTTTTAAAATATTATATTTTTTAGTTTGAGATTACATTGAAACTGAAAAGTGTTTATTCTTAAATCTTTTCATTGATTTACTAATATGTAAATATTCTAATTAGTTAAAATTTTGCATATTAAGAATTTTGTAAATGTCTGCATTCTCTTGTATGAATATTAATAAATTATTACAAACCAATGTTGTTTAAATATAACAGCGCGTCCAAATTAAATGAGATAAATAAATAGATAAATCAGTAGACTTTCAAAAATTGTTTGCATATTTAAGGGATGCTGCTTGTAATACTGCAATAATGAAATATATTCTAATATTTTGTAATGTATGCAAATTGTTTATTATTGCAATCCGAAGATGGGAGAAGACATGTATAAATTCGAGCGTTTGTGAGAAAAGGTATCAGATTTGCAATGAAGCACCAATTGGTAAGTAAAGCTATTACAATCATTATTTACTTATAAGTAACGATTGACAGATTGTGTTATTGGCATCCATCACCCTGGCATGGACTGATGTTTCACATCTCGGTCATAACTACAACGCGCCCTCTGGAAGCTACTTACCTGGCGACCACTCATCTAGTAGTACATCTGGTGGTGCTCAATTAATCTCTTCCGTAATCGTTCAAGAACCATCAGGAAGTTATTTGCCAGGAGGTGGTGATGGATATTTTGGAAGCAGTAGTTTAGGTGCTCACCGTTTTGGTGGCCACGGTGCTCACGATGCCGAAGAAACTGAAATTCACTATTATGGAGATGATAATCATGAACAATCACATCTTCGCATTCACGTTGCACCAGCTCCATCCAGAAATCGAGTATTGTTTGTGAAATCACCAGACACCGGATCTTCGATTATTCCAGAAATTGTTGCACCATCCGGACAGTCTCAAGAAAGAACTGTAGTTTACGTCCTATCTAAGCAACAAGGTGGAATTGGTGCTATTAACATTCCAGCTTCTGTTACACATAATGTTCTTAGATCTAAACCGGAAGTATTCTATTTGAAATACAAAGATGCTCAAGATGCCCAAAGAGTGGTTGCCGATAGTTTACATGGTGAAGGCAGTGGAGTTGGTGTTAGTTCACTTGATAATAGAGAATCATTTGTTAAAACTTTGGGAAGTGGTGTACAAGGAGGAATTAGCGGTGTACTGGGTTCATTTTCTGGTGCAACTGGAGAAGCTGGAGGAATTAGTATCGGCACTGGCAGTTCATTAGGTGGTGAAAGTGTAGGAGCTGGAGGAGTTTCTTTCAGTTCTAGCGGTGGTGGCGGAATTAATCTTGGAGGTGCTGGAGGTGGAATTGGATTAGTGGGAAGCGGTTCCTCTGGAAGCGCATATGGAGTACCTGGAGCTAGCGGTCCATATTAATTTATTTATTTATACTTATATTACTAGATAATAAAGATATTTTAAGCCATACTGTATATGAACTTTAACTTATTTGATGGTGATTTTCATTTAAATCACATCACTTAATGACGTCTTTTTAATTTTATGGCTCCATAAACTCAGGAAGAGTGATTAATAGCCAATTTTAGTAAACATTGTCTAATTTCGTCAGCAAACTGCCTCTTATATAATCTTATTGAGATTTTGTAGGCGTGATTAAATTTAACATACATTTTAGCATAATTTTCTCATAACTTCTTAAGTTTGGTTTTTTATGTAATTAAAAAATATTCTTAATACAATACGGAGTCAACGATATGGTAATTAATAATTTATTTGTTGAATGTTTAACAGTAATATCTTTACGTAAGGTTTAGGTCCTAATGTTGAGGTAACAATGTGTGTTAGTTTTTTTTTAAATTTAGTGTTCTTTATTTTATTTTAATAATTTCACAGTTCTTTAATAAAAATTTATATTGTTTTTGTGAATCGTAAAATGATTACTTTTTTTTTTAATTGCATCTGAATAGTTTCAATTTGTAAAGATATCATTCATTAGTTACATTTAATTTTTATTACTATTATGTTTCCGTGTGAGTAAATGAACTTGAAATATTTGTTCACAAATTCCTTTTTTATCAGGGTACCCCAGCTCGCTCAATTGTAAAACAAATAACCACTGTTATCATTTATCAAAATTGCATTCAATGAATTTACTTAATATATGTGATTGATCAGTGCATTGAATTTGTTTCCTCCAGTATTCGTATAAACTTTTTTAATATTCATAATGGTCAAGAATAAAAATAAAGCAAAAATGATAACTTATTTAATTACTGAAATTCGCATTGCACTATTGCACTATTCCAACTATTCCAACAATTTTATGATTTTGTTGATAATTGCTGAATATACATAGTCTTTAATAATAATTTTAATTGTTTATAGTTTTAACTACAAAAAGCGTGTTACATTAAACCGCAACGCTTTTTCTTTGAACATCAATAAATTTGAGTTATTGGTCTTTATATATAGATTTCCCAATTTGGATCAATCATTGTCTTTATATTTATTATTCAGTATTAAACACAATTGATGACCGATTCGTACCGCTGATACGATCAAACGCGTTATTTTAAATTATTACGTCACCTTTAACGCGATTTCAAATTGTGGAGTAATCTTTTTTATTATCACCAACTCGATCACATGTACTCTTTATTTCACTTAGCCTTTTATTAGTGTAATAAGGGGGTTGTTTTTACTTCTTCCATTTTACAGCACTAACTAGATTTTATTGTAATTTCACAATTTATAGGGTAGCGTAACCATTGATTTGTTCACTCGTGCTGCGGCAACAATAAGCTCCTAACCAATCTTACTTCAACTACCTACTACCCAAAAAATGACAGTCATTATGACCTCTACAAAATATTCACGCTTTCACCAATTTGACACGTTATTTCTGGTTAAATGTGTACATAATTATTCACGCTTTTTATCTCCACATTAATTACATTTATACATCAATAACAAACAATCACTTCTTTATCTAAAGAACAACATATAACTCAATGTCCTATAGGTTGGCGCAAAATTTGAATTTCTCGTGCTTCCATTAGATTCTGTATTTTTGTTTTTGCTAGTGTTAATTGCAATAGTAACGGATGGGATTACACGCCCATTTTCTACATGCGTGCGTTAAACATCTTGCACAAAATATAAAACCAGTCACATGTATTTAAATTCTACCTATAAATAAATCCTCTCAACGATAGTGGCTGATGGAGGGTGACGACTGTTATTTGCCATGAATTTCTCACGAGGAGGACGGTCTATGAAATACACATTTGAAATATATATTATTTGAACCATTTCGCCAATGAAATTGGCATACGAATAAATATCTTTGCACATCATAAACCCCAAACGTTGTGCAACATTGTTAAACCATAAGAGATTGTTCTTGTACATAGAGAAAATCGTATTTTTAGTGAACTTGGTGCACAAATAAGTATTTTATTATAAAACGTGGCTGACGTGGTAAAACCATAAAATTATTTTAAAACAAGTTGCAATTAAGACTCTGCTGAAAGCAAGATTTTGGGCATTACGATGCTGCTGATTTGGCTTGAAAAGTATCACATTTATTACAGGAGCTTTTGTCTTAAGGTTAAATTCTGTTAGGAATATTTTCCTGTAACTGAAAAAATTAACGCAATCATTTTTAGCAGGCAAAAATTCTTTCTCATTTGAGTGTGCCCTACAGTAATGGGACTTATACCTCGGGAATTTATTAATGTGATTTGTGACGCAATTTCTTTTATGTTCCGTCATTTTGTTGTGGCCACCAGCTATGCCCCGTTTATCAGAAACGGAAAGAATTCTTACCTTGTTCAGAGAACTATTAACACGTTTCGTTGATATTTGCAACGTATTTATAAACATTTCCCCACATACTTGTGTATTGTTTTGTAATGTATATTACGTGAAAAATTTCTCTTATGGGCATCATTCGAGTTCCTCTTTCTCTTCACATTTTGTTGTTTAACATGTGTAGATATAAAAGTGGTTTGACAGTTATAATCGGCTAGATTCCAATAGCTATTAAGGAAAACTTCCTTTTCATCAGAAGAGATTTTTAAATGGCACTAAATCTTGCATGTATATTCAAATCTCTATATTTTTTACTATTTACAAACTTGCCTTTTGCAGAGCCGTACGGTTTATTGCTAATGCAATTTTTTTTCCTAAGCTTTCGATCTTGTCCTGCATATTTTCGTTTTCTACCCTTCTTTGGCCTACCTTTGTGAACTTCTGGGTCTGCAAGTATTTCAGGTTCTTCTACAGCGTCTGTGGCTGCATCTGCTTCATCTGACAGACTACTGTGTGAAGGTGAGATTGGGTGATAATCCCTGCCCCTAACAGAATAATCAGAGTCCTCGAAATATAAATCCTCTTTAATATCGGTTGCAGTATTTGTCACAGTGGTGGTTCCAACATATGGGGGATACTGTTGTTGGTCGAAAAACATTCTGCAATCACAATTGGGGCAAGTGGATGAAGGTGACATGTTACAAAAAGTTAATTTTGAGAAATCAATGATTCACCAAAATGTTTTGTGAATTTTTTATTGTAAAAGCCACCATCATATTACTCTGGTATTGTAATTTGAAGGAAATGTCCTTTCTACTGATACTATATATTTTTTCTTAAATTTTTTCAGTTTTCCAAAAACCAAAAAAAAAAGTACATAAGACCTTCTTCCTATAAGTGAACGAATAGAGTGACAGGTTTAATAAAAAGAAGAATGTGCCATCTGAATATTTTTTTTCAAAAATTTTTTTTAAATTTTGAAAATGAACATAGTAAAAGAAAAAGAAGCAACCTAAAGTGCATTGAGTGCAATACTGACACACTTTAATATTCTAACAAAACTTAAGTAACACAAAATGGTACCATACTATTCTCCTGACATTACACATTATTAAACCGTTTTCCATTTCTTCGATTGTTTCTTCGATTTTTCAGCTTCATTTACTTCATGATGAGACAGTAGCTCCTCGTAAAACCACTTATGCTCCTCTTTCACGTATTGAAGTTGGTCACGAAGATTTTGTAGTTTTCTTGAGACACCTTCCCATATTTTCTGTTATTCGTGACAACTGAAATTCTGGATTGGTACGAAATTTGTTCTTTAGTAGACAAACCTTTTGAACGGTGTGTATTCATTGTATGTCTCTTTATACATGTAATAACCAAATTCCTCCACGCGAATCCATTTTATAGAGCTAAACGGTACTGTTTCGTTGAGCAAATTTTTTCTTATGCATAAGACCTAACTGATCCAATAACGTGTCTAGCTGATAAAATGATTCTCCATGTCATTAAAGTGACAATGTTTTGCAGAAGCACCCGATATAATGTCGCGATACTGTTGCGGCGAGAATATTGTTTCATGGCGCCGCAGAACTTTTCGATTCGGCCAAAGTCCCTATCCGAATCGAGATATGTGTGGCCTATCTCAGGAAACTTATGGTCGATTGTCTTGAAACGATTTTCAGAATCATTAACTGATATAAAGAGACGATATTAATATTCTTATTCTGGCCTGCACAAGAATCAGACCAGATAATAAGATGATTCTTGTTACCAACTGTTGGGCAGTTGCTGACAAAATTCCATAATCAACTGGCTATTTCACTACTCCCTCTACTAGCAATATTTTCCGTCCATGTTTGCATAAATGGCCTATCACCTTCTGATGTAATGGCATGAATACCAAGGTTGTAAAACCATAACTGCCGAAGATAAAATGCCTTTGATACAGTCAGTTTTGGTAAAGGCATGGTTTGTTCGAGAACCATGGTTAAATAGCAAATCGTTTTGTCTTTTCCAGCTAATTCACTGTCACACCGTTGACGATCAGATGCTGTCTCTGCGTTTTCTTTATGTTCCGTGTTCGATTTTCCAGATTCGCATACACTGCAAGTGTCACTTCTAGGTTTACGAAACGATAAATTGAATTTTGTGTTGAAGATATTGGCATATGACGACTTTTTTACACAATACTCCTGCGATCGTTTTTCAGATACACATTCTTCAAGATACAAGGGATACATTATGGACATGTTTAAAGTAGGTGACAAATATATCTTATGAGGATTACAGTTACGCGAATAATGAGAATATTCCGCAGGAAATCTTTTTATGTGCGCTACGATTTCCTCAATCACTACATATTTTATTTGATTTGGCAACCTCTTCTATCTGCAGAAGGAGCTGATTCACCTTTTATCATTTTTTGTTTAATTACTTCGATTTTTCGTCTTCCATTCTGATATAATATGCAAAATGCAGTTTTGCATACAGCAACTTCTTCTCCTTTTAGCTCAATAGAATATATATAGGACTGAGTTTTGTGTACTTTAGAATTTTTACGTTTTCTCACTACATGTCGCATAGCAATGCTTTTGAAAAGCAATGCATTTTTTGCATTTATATCCATTTTATAGAATTCAGAAAAAATTCGCTGTATATCATCCAATCCAAACTTACTTTTGCATTTTAACCGACAAGTATCACCACACAGTTTTCCCTCATCTGGACTTTTTGAAGAAATTTGTACACCTTTGTATGATACATAACTTTCGCCTTTAGCTCTAGCTATTGCTTGCTTATTTTTTTTCCAGTCGTGTTCGCTTCTTATTCTCTTTTTTGAAATTTTTTCGCTGACAGTAAACAATTTTGGCTTCTTTTTTGTTCTGGTAGGTTCATTGGTAGGTTCATTTCCATTGACTAATTCATTTTGTGATGTTAGTTGGTTTGTACAATTCGTCGACTCTTCTTTATCTTTATTGTATTCCTCATTCCGACCATGTGTAATTCGAGCCTGTCCATATTCTTCTTCACCGTCAATACTATTACTCTCTGAACTTGATCTTGTACTCGGAATGTAGTCATCGCTGCTATCCAAATAATCAGAACATGAGTTTGACATTTCATCTGAAAAATTAAAACGTTAACCTCAAATAACAAAACTACATAGTCGTCTTCGTTCTTACCTATGAGCGAATTATTTACTGCTGCACTTGTTGAGGGAATTTCATCAAGGGACACAGGCGTCAAAATTGCATAGATTTTTGATGAATCATCTGAAACTAATACGAAATCGTTACCCTGAAATAATAAAACTGCATGGTCCTCTTCATTCTTACTTATGCGTGGATTTGCTGTTGAACTTGTTGAAGGTATTTCAACGAAGGACACGAGCTTCAAAATTGCAAACCCTTTTGGTGATTCAACAGTTTCGAGAAATAAATAATCATATTTTTTTGTATAGCAGTACCAATAATAATTAATTATTTCTAATAATTTAATAAACACCTTCTGCCAGTTGTAAATTCTTTTTCACTAATTCAGAATTAGGATTGTTTTCTGATTCTTTAGTATCTTGAACTTCAAGTAACTTTAATAACTTTTACCCCTAGAAAATATTTCTACCAGAAAATTAAGCCCTAATTCACAAATGGGACGCTATACAACACTAAACACGATCTAAACACTAAAACAACTTGTGTAAAATTATGTAAACAAGGCAAATTTTGTAGGTTATGTTCAAGTTAAAGACTACAGCACATGGTCTGTATGTACATATCAAGTCCTTCCTCTAAAGTGTTGTCACCTCTATGACAATTTGAAATGGATGAAAGTGTTATGTAGCTCGGCGTACATGACACGTTCTTCCACTAAGAAAGTAGGGTTGATAAGTAACATATCACCTTCATCTTTTGCACCATCGCCTAATTTTTGTATTTACGGTTATGAAAGATTGTGACAAGTTGTAGCAACACATAACACCTTCATCCATAATATAAACCGATTTTTCAGAAATTGTTACGTATCACCTTCATCCACTCACCCTTCAATTATAATTATAGGACCCTTTATGCAATAAGGAACCAAACGCCAAATATTCAAAAATGGCGCTGAATTTATTAAAAACTTCACTTTTGGAGATTAGATATACATAACGTATCAAAATAGCATTGTTAGTTAATAAAAAATAACTTACCCGATCAGAATTAGTAATTGCAGCATATTACATTTCTTTTGTAAGAAGTGAAACTATATACTTTCCTCTATTCATTTTAAAACCGTTGGTAAAACACCGAGTTTAAGAACACGTACAAATGGTTGCACGAAAATTATCGTTTTGCATTAAGGAACCAACAGTTGGATCTTTATTGCTGCAAAGAATCTTGCTAATATAATTTTTTGAGTTGGTGCAATTTACTAACAGAGGGCGCCAGTGTTCAAAATTCTATTAGTTTCTTATTGCAAAATGTACTTTATTGTATTCTTTATTCGGCGACTAATTCAGTGCGATTTTTGAAATTTTGGCGTTTGGTTCCGTATTGCATAAGAGGGTCCAATTTATAGTATAAATTTTGGAAGCTTTAATTTAGTTACACGTTTTACGTTGTTTGAAAGTACATTGATTTTACAAATTGAAACTATGGTGAAAATTGTTCATTGGTTAAGATATTTGGAATAGGGTACAGTTTTTCAGGTTGATCATTTATAAATTGAAGTTAATATCATAATATATCATAATATTACATAAAGTACGCATGAACATAATATATGCAGGGTGATTTGGTTGTTTTATAACCTACATATACATATGTAGGTATAGCAGGTTATGCGATCGACCTTTTTGTCACTGTGCGTGTGTATGTGTGTGCGTGTGTTGCGTGTGTGTCGTGTGCGTGTGTCGTGTGGTGTGTGTGTGTGTGTGTGGTGCGTGTGTCGTGTGTGCGTGTGCGTGTGTGCGTGTGTGCGTGTGTGCGTGTGCTGTGTGCGTGTGTGCGTGTGCGTGTGGTGTGTGTGCGTGTGTGTGCGTGTGCGGTGTACGTGCGTACGTGCGTAGTGTGCGTGCGTGTGTATAGATGTATATTAGTATTCACGATAACTCCAGAACGAAAATACCTACGGATTTAAAATTTTGTATTTAATCTTGTTTTCACTGGACTTAGACCTGATTACATTTTGGGAGAGCTCCAGTGGCGGAGAGGGGGCTTATTAGTGTGAGTTTTTGACTTTTATGAAATATTATTAAAACAGATGCATATTTCAAAGCTATAAGAATGCTCAAACATAGAACTTAAACATAACGATTAATTATGTTGTATGCAATTTTTTTTACAGGGCGCGTAATTTAGTTGCAAAGAAATTCCTAGGTAGAATTTAAGTATTAGTTATTTTTCAATATCTGAATAACGACTAATTTTACAAGAAGAAGTGTAGACATATTTTTTAAAGAAAATTAAATTTTACCTAACTTTTCTTTATAAAGTTTCTGAATATAACCTAAAGTAAGTCTAAAAAATAATTATATGTGAATGAAAATGTTTGAACTATACCATTAATATCTTATGGAAGCTGACGGACGGCTTTTGAATTTTTCTTTTTTAAGTTGACATTTATTTATATCTATTAATCTCTTTCTGAACTGAAATTGTTGTTTTAGTTTTCGTTATGAAAGTGTGCAAGAGATTGCATAGTTACATAAAAAAATATATAATTAACATTATTTCATTTTAAGGCAGTTTTAAACGTCTGTTTGACACGGCTCAAAGTTTTTGTTTTTACACTGTTGTTTATTTTCGTATTAAACTTATTATAAATAATTATTTTAAAACAATGTTATTAAAATTGTTATATTTCTTTTATTTTCCATTTTGTAGGTTGGAAGGTTGTGTGGTGTTCCATACCAGATATTTTTTCACCATTTCATTGTAGGGTTTTTCTTACTTTGCCGACGTATTTTTTAACTAAAACAGACACATGAGAGGTTTATTTATCAATGAGCAAATCAAAAAACATCGTTGAAAAATTAGTTTAAGATGCTAATACTTTTTGCAACACCTTGTGCTTGACCATAAAATATTTTATACAAATTTCTTCTGATTTAACAATAGAACAGATGCAATCCCATAAATATATCACTGTTGCAATACTTAAATGTTAATATTAAAGGAAAATTAATCATACTTGGCTGTACTTAACTAGTTACCTCAGTAAAAATAAATGACATATTACTGTTACAAATTCTTCCAAAGAGTTTCATTATTTTATGCTGTTTAACCCTAGGATGCACAACATGGGCCTGGCAGCCCCGTTGATGTCGTTTTTGTCTTATAACTCTGAAATTTATTGACTCCGCGAATTGTACTTGTAGGTTTATATATTAATACATTTTTATACCAACAGACTTAAATGTGAAACAGATATTTCAAAAACAAAGGCCCCAGCGACCCATTCTGTTTTTAAACAGGTATGTGCTGTTTGCCGGAAAAATAGTTTCTCCCGATACGCCTGAACTTATATACGTGTTAGTGGCTTTGTATAAACCTGTATTTGCAAGTTGCGGCTTGCTAATTAGAATGATATGTAAGCGCAATGCCCAACAGATGCATCTAGTTGCTCTCAGATAAGCGTTTATGTTACAACTAGAATGGGGTCTCGCGTACACAAAACATAGTGTTCGAGTTGATGATGAAAAATTTAAGAAACTGCTTTATCATGGGCCATTGAATCAAATGCGGAGCCATCCGGTGAAGGCGAAGCTGAATCAGAAGATAACAAAACGTTGACGAAGATTTTTGAGAATATGTTGATAATTATTCAAGTGCTAGTGATGATTCTGATAGTGATGAGTTGAACGATCCTCTTAGCACATCCCCAGCTAACAATTTGGCAGTTTCTCGATCATCTAATTGTTATATTGCTCCGAGTGGTTTAGAATGGAATATAGATCAGTCAGCAGCAAACAAAATACAGAAACACAATACTATCCGTCGAGCTCCTGACTTGGTAGGAAAGCACATGTGTTCTACACCAATAGAAGCGTTTCCGCTGTTTATAACTGATCAAATTTTGCAAGAAATAGTAAATTGTACGAATTTAGAAGGGAAACGAGTGTGTAGTAACAAATCAAAGGATTGGAACTTCGTGCTTTTCTTGGCTTACTTATTCAAGCAAGAGTAGAACGAAGTTGGGACGTAGCTATGCAGGAACTATTTTCCCAAGAATTTGCCAATCCCGTATATCGAGCAACTATGGCAGTTTCTAGATTCCAAGAAATAAGGAGATATATAAGGTTTGATTATAAGGAAACTCGCAAGATACGTCTAGAAACTGACACATTAGCGATGATATCTTATATCTGGCATCTTGTCATTGAACAGCCTCAGGCGTGTATTATTCCTGATCAAAATGTGACAATCGATGAGCAGCTTTTTGGTTATCGAGGTCGATGCAAATTTATATAATGTATGCCCAGCAAACCTGCCAAATACGGCTTCACGGTATTTTGGTTGTTAGAATCCAGCTCGGGTATGGTATCGATGGCATGACTTATGCGGGACGACAACCTGGTGAACCACCGCATAAAAATGTAGGACTTGAAGTTGTTCAAAATTACTGAGTAGTGTTCACAATTCCGGGATAAACCTTACGATAGATAATTTCTGTACAAGCGTTCCACTAGCTATATATCTGCTGGATAAGGACATGACAGTTGCTGGTACACTAAGGCAAAACAAACGAGACATTCAAAAATAAATAAAATCGTCTAGAGATCGTCCAGTATGTCTTTCGAAGTTTTGTTTTAGAAACAATGTTACAATGGTAGGTTACGTGCCTAAGAAAAATAAATGCGTACTTTTACTAAGTATCATGCATCACGATACCTATGTCCGCGACAGTTGCAAGAAGCAACCAGAGATAATTTTATATTATAATCAAAAGAAAGGTGGAGTAGATGGTAACAACATATACTTGCGAGAGACAAACTAAACGTTGGCCATTAGCATTTTTTTCAACATCGTCGATGTATCGGCTCTCAACGCATGTATAGTTTTTTCCAAAGAACATCCCAACGACAACCAAGGGATAACTCACAAACAGAGATTATTTCTGAAAAATTTGGCCAAGGACCTGGTGTTGCCACATATGCAGAAGAGGTCTACAAATTCCACACTACGAAAAGGTGTTTTAGAAGCAATGAAGCATTTTACCCACCTCCCAGGCCCATGTTGTGTAAAGTCGTATATCGAATATGTTCTGAATCCTAGCGTTAACTCTGTATGTAGTTGTATTGTGTTTTTAAGTTTTTATTTGTGTTATTAAGTATCATTTTCAACCTTTAGTGTGTTTATTTTCATTGAAAATGGCTTTCGCAAACCGGTTAACCTGTTATGCGCGTGATAGATATTTTAACGACAGTTAAGTTACTTAAATAGGGAAGAAAATATTGATTTTCTTCAAGTTGCATCTCTTAGAAGACAAATTGCAGGGCATACTCCAGTTGACACAGACATTATCTATACTACCTAGTGTATAAAAACTTGTCTCGTATATCGGAACAAGGTGTGATGTACTTTGTAGGTAATTACAAACCAACCAAATCACCCTGGATAAATTATGTTCATGCGTACTTAATGTAATATTATGAAATTAACATAAAAGTCACTCACGAAATACAAGGCATCGTTGTTATAATTTCAAAGCCTGTTTATTTTCGGTAGCTGACAGTATGACTTTATGGTTCACCCTGTATGAACAGTATAGATTGCGAAATTGTGAGTGGGTAGATATAAACTTTAAGAAATAATGCATATGTGTCAAAATTGTGGAGATATTAAGTGTTCGCAAAAATCTATTCTAAATAATTCGTGAATCACCCTGTAGCAGTAAAAATTTTTAATGTACATCGAACTAGGCTTACATTACACCTATATACGTTTTTTTTTTATGATTGTGGACCTGAACAGGCTAAATAAGGCCTATCGTGCTAAAGCACTCAGGAACACTTAGGAGGATGGATAGAGGGATAATGAATTGCCAATAGATGCCTATGAACAGCTACCTTAAATTTTCTCATATCATATGTGAGAGGAAAGCAAGAGCTAGGGAGATCATTCCAGAGTTTAGAAGCCGTGTAGAAAATGTGGATTGCGCCCGTTTGGTACGACAAGTGGAGATTTGTACTGCATACTGATGATGTGAATGAGCGAACCGAGTGTTTCTCACAAAGATAGCCGGTGATGGTATCAAAGAATGTAATTCTCCAGCACAATAGCCGTTGTAATAACGATAATACAAGGAAAGAACTGAAACCATCCTTCTATGCTCAAAGGACTGTATGTGAGAAGTTAAGGACGGGTCATTTATAAGCCTAATCGCTCTCTTTTGAATACGATCAACGATATCGAGAGCGTATTGGGAGCACTAACCCAAAGGTGAGAATTATATTCAGATGAGGCCGAATTTGGGCCTTATACAACAGAAGGAGTTGTTGAGAGGTAAAGTACTGCTTAGATCTGTTCAAAAGCCTATTTTACGAGCAGCTGTTTTGGTAGCTGACAGAAGATGGTCAACCTATGAGAGATTTGAAGATACAGTCATACCCAACAGAGTAATAGAGTCTGAAAACTTAAGAACCGAGCCATTCATACTTACAACAGGAAATGATTGATCTTTTTGGCAGACATAGGGCAACACTGAGTTTTGTTAGCATTAAATTTAACTAGATTTTGCTTCCTCATTCGAGAATACGTTGAATGTCTTTGTTGATTGAATTTGCCATTTCAGCTTTAATTTCTTGATTTGACATAGAAGGTGGATTATCACTATGAGTAGACTGAAATGAACTACAGTGAAGAGTGCTATCGTCAGCAAAGCAATGGATGGGGTTAGTTGTTGAAGAAATAAGGTCGTTTATGTACAGCAGAAAAAGTGTAGGGGCTATAACGGATCCCTGTGGTACGCCCGCATTAACGCTAACTTCTTTTGAAAAAAAGCCATCAACTACGACACGTATTCGTCTTTTATCAAGGAAACTAGAAACCCAGTTGATGAGCGTATCATTTAACCCAAACGAGGTGAGTTTGTAAACACTTATGCCAAACTTGGTCAAATGCCTTTGAGATATCTAAAGCGACTACAACTGTTTCACCGGACTGCTCTACTGTATTGTTCCAAACTTGGGTCACATATGAAAGAAGATCGCGTGTTGAACGACTTTGCCGTAGCATAAAATCAATTTAGCTTGTCAGTTTAAATAAGAAAACTAATAAATTTAACATTTCTCAACTTTTACACTTTGTATCTCGAAAACTGGTGATAGTATCGAATTTAGAATTCACTACGACAAATATATATTGAAAAAATGGTTACATTTAACCGAGGAAATTTTTAAATACAGGGTATTCATGGTTTTTGTACTTATCTTAAAATACAATAACTTTTAATAAATAAATCACCTTGTATATATTGAAGCTTATATATACAAATATATTAATAGTGTCAAATTTCCCAAAAATCAATTCCGAAATACAGCGTTTTGAATTAAGTCATAAAAAAATAATTGTATACTGTGACTTCTTCTGTAAAACATCCTGTATAATAAATATTTATTGTCCAACATTTTATCGTCAAAATACCATATTGGATAGTACCTTTCCAAAAAATGGTTCCCTGAAGTTACACTGAAAATAGTGAGTTTCTGCAAAAAAACTATGTATTTACTAATGTATTACTCCAATATGTAGTATACGTATTTATGCAACAGAAATGTAATCTAGCTATTAAGTTTCAAAATACAAATTCCTAAAAATTAGACTGGGATGAAATTGAAGATGGCGAAAATTGAAAGCACCTTTAATCAGTCTTAGTAAAGATGTAGAGGTTCACGTTTGTTGGGGCGTCAGTAGAAGAGGGCACTAGACGCCATCTTGGATTTTGACGTCACTTCCGGTTTTACACGCCCACGTGGGAGACCGGTTTGTCCCTTATTTTTACTCGCTTACGTGTAGGACGTGTTTTTTCACCCTATTTTGCACATCCACGTGTGAGACCGCATTTTCAACCCTTATTTTTATATACCCCGTGTGAGACCGTATCCTTTCTTTTCGAAGGCCCTTTTTAACCCTAATTATTTTTTACCCGCTTACGTATATGACGTGTATTTTCACCCCTATTTTTTACACACCCACGTGGGGGACCGGATTTTCCACCCTTATTTTTACACGCTTACGTGTAGGACGTGTTTTTTCACCCCTATTTTTACACATCCACGTGGGGGACCGGATTTTCCACCCTTATTTTTACACGCTTACGTGTAGGACGTGTTTTTTCACCCCTATTTTTTACACACCCACGTGTGAGACCGTGTTTTCAACCCTAATTATTTTTACTCGCTTACATGAAGGACCGTATTACCCTTATTTTTATGATTTCTTTTGGGGTTAAACCTTATGGTTGTATTAAGGACTTTTGACATTTAGGACTTTTGCTAACGCGAGGACAGGGGTGGGGGCTGGTCTTGGCTTAGAACTGTATTTAGGGTTGGAGCTTAGGGTAGGGTTGGTCTAGGGTTAATCTTAGGGTTATTTGGTGGTATTAAGGACCTTCTGGCTATATTAAGAACAGTGCCCCTGGAGGTTAGGCAAATGCACACGCATACAATGTTGGAAATTGCATAATTAATAAGATATTATTATTGAAATTATCAACCCTATTGCTTTTAAAATGGCTACATGCTAATGGATGATCTTTTACCTAAAATGTTGTATTTCTAATAAGGAGGTTCTTGTGCGACACGTGTAGGGCTTCGCAACTTGTTCTCAGGCCTTCGTCCCCTGGCCCCTTTGAGTAAAATTGATTTTAGTGCCATCTAGCGGCGTAAAGACTACTGAACATTTTCTATAACAGAAGCTGATAATGCACACCTCTCTCTTACTCTATCTTGTTTCTTCCTCACCCTCTCTTTCTCTCACACACACACACACACAAAACAATTCAATTAATTAATCAATCTCAAACAAAGCACGCTTGATCACCAGATCAATCTCAACCAATCAACCGAAATTATGTCGTACAGTTTTGCGGAAATCAGATTACAGCTGAAACTGAACACATTCAAGTTTAATTAAATATGACGTGAAATAATAAATAATTTCTACCCTAATGGAATGATGCTTATGTATAGGTAGATCCTCTAAACAGCCACCACCTATACATTAGGAACATCATATCTGATTTATTTACATGTTTAATTACATACACACAAAACTATTTCATTGTAACGTGTTCATTAACAGCTGTAAAAACCCATTCAAGACTCAATTCAATTTCAATTCAATATATTTATTGTCCCATAATCGATATTTTACAAGTAGTCTACCCATTCAAGACTAAAGGCTAACTGCGTTCTGGCGTCTTAGGAGAAAATACCTCGACCATAAAAGAGGCGTTTAGATTTATGAACATGCCTCCAGGGGCTATGTTAGAGTGTGATTAGGTCAATACTTCAGACAAACCCGAAGATGTCCGATTCTACCGAACATTGACGAGCACGCTTGCGCACAAGACTGAAGGCTAGCTGCGTTCTGGCGTCTTAGGAGAAAATACCTCGACCATAAAAGAGGCGTTTAGATTTATAAACATGCCTCCAGGGGCTATGTTAGAGTGTGATTAGGTCAATACTTCAGACAAACCCGAAGATGTCCGATTCTACCCGAACATTGACGAGCACGCTTGCGCACAAGACTAAAGGCTAACTGCGTTCTGGCGTCTTAGGAGAAAATGCCTTGACCATAAAAGAGGCGTTTAGATTTATAAACATGCTCCAGGGGCTATGTTAGAGTGTGATTAGGTCAATACTTCAGACAAACTCGAAGATGTCCGATTCTACCCGAACATTGACGAGCACGCTTGAGCACAAGACTAAAGGCTAACTGCGTTCTGGCGTCTTAGGAGAAAATACCTCGACCATAAAAGAGGCGTTTAGATTTATAAACATGCCTCCAGGGGCTATGTTAGAGTGTGATTAGGTCAATACTTCAGACAAACCCGAAGATGTCCGATTCTACCCGAACATTGACGAGCACGCTTGCGCACAAAACCAAAGGCTAGCTGCGTTCTCGTTTCTCGTGTGTTTCGCTCTTTAAAGTGTAACTGTCATCGAGTGAGCATTACTATAATGTATTCTCCTGTTTATGAGCCAACATCAGCGGACATTAGAGATTTTACTGACTTGTTAATAAACTATTACAACATAACCGTTCAAGATAATGATGAAGGCGATGACGTGGTTGAGCTGGGTGTATCTCACATCCAAGATGATGGTTCACAGAAGAGAAAGAAGAGCGATGAGATAGGGGGGAAGGGCAAATCTCAAAATCATGATGATGATGATGATGAGGACGACTCACGGTTCAAGAAGAAGAAGAAAACCGATAAAGCATGTTATTAAATAATAATGATGTATTGTTGTTTAATAATAATAATAATAATATATTTTCAAAACGTTAAGCTTTCCTTCGGTTTTGTTAATAAACCTGTTTTTTTTCCTAGCGGTGCTCCACCGTCTTGATTCATGTTTGCAAGTTTACAAGTTTTTCGCTTTAGCGTGTTTTCGCTCTCTCGTGTGTGTGTGTGTGTGTGTGTGTGTGTGTGTGTGCGCGCGCATACGTGCGTGCGTGCGAGCGTACGTACGTGCGAGCGCGCGTACGTTCGTGCGTACGTGCGAGCGTGCGTGCGTACGTCGAGCGTTCGCACGTACGTGCGTACGTGCGAGCGTACGTGCGAGCTTGCGCGTGCGTGCGTGCGAACGTGTGCTTACGTGGGTGCGTGCGTGTTTTTCGTTTGATCCTCGTGCTAAAGCAGTGCTAGTCGCTTGTATGTAGTTGCTGTAGGCCCTATTGTGTTGACTAAGAGCTATAATTGCTTGCTATACCCTGGCCGTGGAGTTATGTTTAATTAGCTTTTTTGACAGATGTATTTATTTATGATAAGATCAGGCTTGTATGTAAAGTAATATAGAGGTGAAACTAACTAGCTAATGTGTTTTGCTGCTGCACGTATCACAGTATTGAAGATTCTGGTTTATGTATTAGAAAAACGTACTACAGCTTCGAAACAGAGTGCAGTAAAAATTGAAGAAAGTGAATGCGGTACAACTTCGGCGAGCAGACTTAAAGGTTTTAAGTGTGTACAGCATTCCCAGAGTAGCGTTGAAACCATTTAATTTAGAGCTAACCTCGTGTCCATGTAATAATGTCTGATAAACTATTAGGGTTATTAGCTTTGCTTTATAGGCTACAATATAATCGTTCAAGGTGTAGGTGATGAGGAGGTTGTATCTCAAAATCTCGTTTGCTCTCGTGAGATGTGTATAGCTTTTCTTAAAAATATCTGCGAGGCTGTCTCATTCAAAAAATCTCATGCAAAAAAAAAACATCAATAATCGTTAGCAATGTAGCTGTATCCGATATTATGCTTACTTAATGTATCACTAGTATAGCTTTTTTGATATCGAGAGAAGAAGCAAGATTTCGAACGGTTGTAGTATTTCCAGAGCTCTATCGAAATCAATTAAATTTAAGAATAATCCCATCTCTATGTAATAATAGATGTAGTATAAAGTTACATATTTTTAAGTATTTAATATGTAATCACTGTATAATGAGTTTTTATTATTATGATGCAACATTAGTGTTATTAGACGTTTTTAAAATATTTGTGTTTTTGAATGTACAACATAATTATTAAATACGAATTCAGGTTTTTCTGTATTACTTTCTAAATAGTTAATGACCGTATGTAATCGAGTGTTTTATATTCAGCCATTCACAAAAGCGTGTTTTAGTGAGGTACGTTGTATAAAAAATTCAGTTTAGCATATGACAGCGCTGAAGGAAAACTTCTAAAGGTGAGCGTATTATTTTTAATCTATGTTTTTTTACCTGATATTGCTAACAAAAATCCCGATAAAGATTTTTAAATGTATTATCATGCTTATAGGATAACGTCATAAGAACCGCTCTACAAAAATAGTAAGTACGCATTCGTGGATTTAAACTTATAGTTATTGTTAATTCACCTATATAATAATAAACCATTAAAACCTTTTGCCTTTTATTTCCGTTATATCAACCTGATATTCTTAAAAACGTGTTAATTTTAATTTAACTCTATGTTATATATAAGTAATTATTACTTTTTAATGGGTTTTTACAGCTGTTAATGAACACGTTACAATGAAATAGTTTTGTGTGTATGTAATTAAACATGCAAATAAATCAGATATGATGTTCCTAATGTATAGGTGGTGGCTGTTTAGAGGATCTACCTATACATAAGCATCATTCCATTAGGGTAGAAATTATTTATTATTTCACGTCATATTTAATTAAACTTGAATGTATTCAGTTTCAGCTGTAATCTGATTTCCGCAAAACTGTACGACATAATTTCGGTTGATTGGTTGAGATTGATCTGGTGATCAAGCGTGCTTTGTTTGAGATTGATTAATTAATTGAATTGTTTGTGTGTGTGTGTGTGTGTGTGTGTGTGAGAAAGAGAGAGGGGGGGAGGAAGAAACAAGATAGAGTAAGAGAGAGAGGTGTGCATTATCAGCTTCTGTTATAGAAAATGTTCATTAGTCTTTACGCCGCTAGATGGCACTAAAATCAATTTTGACTCAAAGGGGCCAGGGGGGCGAAGGCCTGAGAACAAGTTGCGAAGCCCTACACGTGTCGCACAAGAACCTCCTTATTAGAAATACAACATTTTAGGTAAAAGATCATCCATTAGCATGTGGCCATTTTAAAAGCAATAGGGTTGATAATTTCAATAATAATATCTTATTAATTATGCAATTTCCAACATTGTATGCGTGTGCATTTGCCTAACCTCCAGGGGCACTGTTCTTAATATAGCCAGAAGGTCCTTAATACCACCAAATAACCCTAAGATTAGCCCTAGACCAACCCTACCCTAAGCTCCAACCCTAAATACAGTTCTAAGCCAAGACCAGCCCCACCCCTGTCCTCGCGTTAGCAAAGTCCTAAGTGTCAAAAGGTCCTTAATACAACCATAAGGTTTAACCCCAAAAGAAATCATAAAAATAAGGGTAATACGGTCCTTCATGTAAGCGAGTAAAAATAATTAGGGTTGAAAACACGGTCTCACACGTGGGTGTGTAAAAATAGGGTGAAAAACACGTCCTACACGTAAGCGTGTAAAAATAAGGGTGGAAAATCCGGTCCCCACGTGGATGTGTAAAAATAGGGTGAAAACACGTCCTACACGTAAGCGTGTAAAAATAAGGGTGGAAAATCCGGCCACGTGGTGTGTAAAAATAGGGTGAAAATACACGTCATATACGTAAGCGGGTAAAAATAATTAGGGTTAAAAGGGCCTTCGAAAAGAAAGGATACGGTCTCACACGAGGGTATATAAAAATAAGGGTTGAAAATGCGGTCTCACACGTGGATGTGCAAAAATAGGGGTGAAAACACGTCCTACACGTAAGCGAGCAAAAATAAGGGTGGACAAACCGGTCTCCCACGTGGGCGTGTAAAACCGCAAGTGACGTCAAAATCCAAGATGGCGTCTAGTGCCCTCTTCTACTGGCGTCCGCAACGTACGCGAAATGCTTTGAAAGAGGTTGTTACGTCCTCCCGGGGGGTTAAGTGAAGTCTACCGTAGGAAATATTTTCCGTTACCCTCTTTGGAGATATTTTTGAAACTTCGTTCACCCCAGCTCGTTTGGTGCCGTTTGTCAGAAGAGACAGTTTTATGTATAAAGTTCAGTGTAAATAAAGGCAAAGAACGCTTGTAAATAAAGTTATAGTTGTAATATTTACGTTAAACCAGATGAAAACGTGGTCGGAGAATACGGTTTTTGGTTTAAAGTTTGTGCAAATATAATTTAAGAATTGCGGAGATTAAGAATATTAGTTTCATCATTCAACTACCGACAGCGTCAATTGCCGTTACCGTTGTGAGAAAGAAGCGTAAAGCTTGGATTGCATTAAAGTTACCGGTTGATTTATTTATTTCGTAGAAATTGTTGATTTCCACAACTTTACAGTGATAAATTTATTGTTTGGTTATTTAACAAAAGCTCTAACGTAACGAATAATTAGAATTTCTATTTTACTTTTGGTCATAAGTTTATTTTAACAGATGTTTTAAGATATAACGTAATGTATTTCTAAAGTAAATAGTTCCCTAATCGATCAGCTGGCGTATTTGCAAGCCAGTTATTGTTTTTCGAGTATTCGCAAATGTTTTGAGGTTATTTTTTTATGAATCAACTTACCGGCTGTATTCACCGTTTTAACTGGTTTGCAACCTATTAGGGGTAAGTACGTTTGTTTTATTTGTTGGGTACGTAGCTGAGAAATTTCGCATTACGACCCCTATTTTGACGTTTATCGAATTGTAGGACCGTTATGGGTATTCGACCGTGTTTGTTTATTTTCGTGTTGTGATGTACGTTTATTTTTAAACTGAATTATTCATTACCGTTTTGACTGGTTATTTTTGGTTATTTGAGCCGATAATTTTACGTTGAAGTTTATCGAAATATGTAATTTTTGATTTTATTATCACAATTTGACGGACTTTAAAGCTTAGGATTTATTGAATTTTGGATGAACCTTGCATAGATATTTTTGGAATAGAATTCTCAGGTAGAGGTGAGTGAACATTATGGTTTCCTGCTAGACCATTATTTTAAGATATAGTTCATGGCGTTTTCCCACTATAAATGTATTTAGCAGATGGTAGCTTTGTGACCTTTTTCCTGATTTTGACGTTATTGACTTGTGTCGAGTGCCCATTAGGAGTGATAATGTTACAAGCTAAATAATCATTAGAGCATCCAGCCCGTAAAGGTAATTTGCGCCATGGCATACCTCAGTGGTGTATGCGTGGTTCTTACTTAACGTTGAAAAAGGACACTAGCCTCAACCCCTAAAACGTGAAATAGGGTAAAGCTGTCAAAAAGGCTCCAGCTGTTAAACACAGGTAAACCAAAACGTTCACTCAAAAATAAACTAGTATACTGCTAAAAATTCTATTCCAAAAGTATTTACACGAAGTTCACCTAAATTCCAATCCCATTCTAAGTTTTGTACTGTACAATTTAAAACACAAAAATACGTCCCTACAACAAAATTAAGCGTGATGGAAAATTTATAAAATCCTAAAATTTATTAATGGTCGATATATGGATGTAATACCTCAATTCGCCATAAAAAAATACAGCTCATTTTCTAACAAATAACAAACTGCTTACCTTTTGGCAATTTAAGCCCAAAAATGATTACTACAATCGATAGGTCGATACCTATTCAAAGTAACTCCAAAAATATTTGCAAATTTTTGCCAAACCCTCGTATGCAAAATCAATCAGCTGTTCGGTAGGTGACCGTCTCAATTCATAATTTACATTATATTATTTCCGTTAATTAATATGCACTTCAATATCATTATTCTTCAAAAATCACTTTAATTCATTTTCAACCAGTCGTAATTAAATCAAATAATCCCCTATCAAATATGCTCGAATTAAAAATAAAATTGCATTACACCTTTAAAAGTTACGTTAAAATTTCAATAAACAATGTAAACTTTTGAACAAAGTAACTTTACTTCAACTAAACATAAAATATTGACTTTACTTCATGATCTAATTCTCATAAAAACAACAAAAGATGAGTGCTGCTACTACAGCATTTCTGACTGAACTAATTGCTACCTTATTCAGAGTTCGCCATCTTCAAATCTATCCATTTCCCAATTACATAAATCTTAATTAGCCTATCATAAAAAAAGAATCGCTTGAATTTTAAGCGCAGTACAAACGATACTCAATACGAAAATAATCGATAGAAAGAAATTATATAACCCATCTGAAATGTGTTGCCAATGGTGCCTTGTATAAGGTGATATGGGTAAGATAACGAAACTTCCACTACACTAACCCTTAAACTAAAGTATATAAAATCCAACTCATTGTTCCAAACCAGAACCTAATCAAAAAGAAGACGACAGTCAGAGGGCTTACCATTTAAACTCACAAAAAATGTACTTTACAAACTTAATGATTTTATACCCAATTTAATTTTTTAAAACGTAATTTCCATCCATTTACCGAACTACAACAATATTAAAAATAACGAGAATATTTATGTACACAGAAACTAATCAACATATCTTTCACACTAATCTAGTGAAGAGGGAATTCCACTATCTACCAATCTATGAACCAAATCTTAATTTAAACTCCAATTTAAACTTGTGAAATAAACCAAAAACTGTATTTCATTATAAAAAGATGGGGATTCTAAATGCGACTATTGTTACTAAAACAATTTCACATATTCTTCAAATACGAAAAGACAAAATAAAACATTACAATTAAGAGAAAAAAACTTTCAAAACATTCATGCGTTATTAGATTCACTTACGAGAGTTATACTACATTTAAGATGTACGGGACTAATAAATAGTTCAGAATTTCGAAAATTATCGACTAATCTTGATAAAATCATGGACACATGACAATAAGTAAGAACCCCATTAAATACCACTGCGCTATGTTGGTTGCTTACACATTTACCTCTACGGGCTGGTACCACAGTGAGTGTTTGGCCCGTAGCAAAGGTCATTTCTTTACGGAAGCCTGAAATCATCGTCTCAGCATCATGAGCATCATGCAGTGTGCAAAGCTTATTAACGTTTTACATGTCGTATGAGAGCTTCAGAAAATGATCTACAGAGGATGATAAAGTAATTTTAGTGGCTATAGACATGGCTTCAATTGTAAGTAATTTTTAGAAAAAGGTTTCTGCATTTTATGTCAATTTCTTGACTATTCCAATTTGCTGGAAATTAAGTTGAACATGCAGTTCTTTTCGACCTTTACTTGTGGTACAGTGGAGGTCACCCCATTGAGCTTTAAAATGTGAGGTGCATATCTATAATTGTCGAAAACTGATCTAAACAAAGCTTAGCTATTACAAATATAGTGTTTCTTAGTAATATGCTAATATTTAAGGACGTTATCATTGAGTTCATATGTCCTAAAGGTCTTAACTTTGTACTACACGGGGCTAGTTTAAGATAAACATCTTTTTTATATGACTGCTTTTGTATGGCCCTAGATGCTAGTATTTAAGGAGGTTACTCTTGGGTCCACTTTGAGAAAAACACTTCACGTGAACATATGTCCTAAAGGTCTTAACCCAACTTAACTACAGGGTGCCACATTTTTCAGAAAAATCTCTTTTCTTTGGTATGGCGCTAGATATTTTTGTGAAACGTAGTACGCATTTCTATGCATCAAAAGGAATTTTCTGCTGTACACCATAATTTTTTATTCTTCCGTGTGGAGTTCGTGCGAAATTTGCACTGAACCATTTTTAAAGAGACAAGTGGTAGGCCACTCCTTTTTCTCATAGTAAAAATTATGTTTGGAATCCTCATTCTTTTCTGAGTAAATCTGGTCTCTTCATTTTTTTGTTTGACGTACAGTTTTCTCATACAGAAATAAAGTTTACTCATTTTCGCGTTGTTATAAAATTGGGTTTTGACAATGATTAAGAATGTATGTAGTAGGTAAGAAGCAGACTTTATTCTGCAAACATAAACAGTTTTGACAGTTGTCTACCTAGTCATTAAAATTCACACCAGTACTAAAAATGCATGGTCCATTTTAAGAATTCTGTGTTTTCAGGTATTCGTTACATGTATGAGCTTGCTGATGGTAATGCACGCAAAGGTTTTGAACCAAACAATCACCTAAAAGGAATATAACGTACTGTAAGAATACTAGAAATTGGGATATTGGAGTCATGTCAGCAGCAGCAGTTTTTCATTAACGTGTGGGCTGTGGTATGTTGTGATTATTTAATTTGACCCTATTTTCTTCATGAGGTATTGAATGGGCATAATTACCGTCAGCTTCTCGAAGAAGCATTGCCAGCTTTGGTTGAAGATCTTCCCATTTTGGTAAGATATCGACTGTCGTTTGTGCACGATGATTTTCCAGCGTACTTCAGTGCTCTCGCGCGCGAATATTTCATCAAAAATTGCAATAATCACGGGATAGGTCGCGGAGGGCCACCTAGATCCCTGGACCTCAATATTCAAGATTATTTCCTGTGAGGCCATCTTTAAACATTAGTTTTCAGCACACCAACCCATACTGAAGACCAGTGGAGAAATTGCAACATAGTTTCTTGCGAAACATTAGACTCAGTCCAAGCATTATCTAAAGAGTACGTGAGTCGGTTTGAAAAAGAGCAGAGACACGCATATTTGCAGGCGGTGGACATTTTCAACATTAAATTCAATTTTATTTTTGTGCGTTCAGGGTAATTTTGTGTTAGCATTCCAAATTGTATTTTTAATTTTGCCGTTTAAAAATTATTCCTTTAAATAAATTATTGATTAAAGTCACATAAACTGTTTTTTTTTCGTAAGTAGTCTAGCAAGATGCAAATAAATGAATTTTATTTTTTTATGCGAAAACGTACGTCAAAGGAAAAAAATCAAGGGATAAGATTTGCTCAGAAAGGAATAAGATTTTCAAAAATATTTTTTCCTTAAGAAAAAGCAGTAGCCTATCACTTTTCTATTTAAAATGATTCAGTGCAAATCTCGCACGAACGCCACTGGCAAAAATAAAACTTATGTTATACAGCTTAAACTGCCTTTGGATGCATATGGAATGCGTACTACGTTTCACAAAACTATCTACGGTCATACCAAAAAAAAAAATTGGTTAGTACTTTAGCACCCAGTAGTTAAGTTAAGACCTTTAGGACATATGTTCATATGAAGTGTTCTCACAATAGACCTTACAGTAACCTCCTTAAATATTAGCACATTATTAAGGAACACCCTGTATAATATATGTTTATGATTCGCATAACTTAAGCATGGTTATACAGTAATAACACTCATTAAAAATATAATAATTATTTATTTAGGTTAATAACAAGTAACGAACTTACAAAATTATGGCACCAACGTATCATAACTTCCTCGTAGGAAAAATAGAAGGATAACTAAACTCAAAACAGAGCAACTCATATTGATGGAGACGTAATCATAAAATAAGGAGTAAGCGACCTGCTGCAAAATAAAACAAAACGAGACAACGAGAAAAATATAGAAGAAAATTGGAATAAAACTAAACGTTCAGGAAACCAAACTGAGCAAGGAAAAGGGAAAGAAGAAACAAAAATGGATAACGGACACAGAACAAAAAAAAATAAGACACGTAAACACGGATCAAACCGATTACAACAGCATCCACTTCACAATCAGACAGAAAATAAGTTAAGAAAAAGCATATTGGCATATAGAAGATTGTAGGGAAATCAAGTATCTTTCGATCCCTATCACTTACGTAAGAACATAACAAAATTTTCTGGCAACCAACGGAAGTATTCACCCCATAGCTTACAAGAAGACAATGGGCGCAAAATGGTAGATGTCATGGAGCAATCGCAGCGATGAAAAGTGTTAATCTTCGATGTATTGAAAGATGCAATAGCCCATCACCACACTATAGTTGCTACATTAAACTCATCAACAACAAGAAGTAGAGTCAATCGAGAAATACAAATGAAAAATAAAGGCCCCGACAAAGTCAGTATCGATATTATAAACTATTAGGAAAACTCGGACTTCATACTCTAACTCCTCCTTTCTATACTATTTACGAAATCGAAATGTTTGCAACTGCCGATATCCATATTGGTCGTAGCACTGAAGAAAAACAGAGCAACAAACTTCAAAGTAATACATTGTAGAGCATACAAACTTATATAGAATTTGCTGCTTTAACTTTTAAGTTGGCTGACAAGTTGTCTGCTTGAAAATGTCAATTTTTGGGATACAAATAGTGTAATAATCTCTGATAAAATAAACTGAAGTTTTCCGGAAAGACTTGTTACACGATTAATCCACACTAGATTATTAAAATAATCGGATCGCCGACTAAATTCAACGAGGAAGGCTGCAGGTGTTAGTAAGATGTAAAATAGCTAAAATATTGGCTAAAAGCTAAAAATCGGTGAATCTGAATTATTCAGTAAAATGAGAAAGCAGAAATATTGTCCTCTCGGTATATATTGAATAAGCAACAATAAAATAAATTTAGGGATTACAAAAGTTTAAATGTATTAGCAGCGCTACTTAAAGTTTGATTGAAGTAAAATGTTTCCTAAAGTTACTACTCTTACTTTCCTTTGGAATTTTATCTAATATACACAACGTTCGCACATACCCTTCCGAATTTTGAAATAAGTTTGGATTTATAACTAAGTAAGTATTAATTGACTAAAAAGGCACCACTGTCAACTCAGAATTGAAATATACTGCACCGACACAATAGCTTATCAGTTTAGTCAAATTTATTGCCAAATTGTTTTCATTGAACGGAAGTTGAATTGAAATCACTAATCAATATGTTTCAAATTTTTAAAGTTACCAATCGAATTAATTAAACAGAAGCACAGTGAGATTTTGATAGGGAGCCTGGTCTAATGAAATTGTCTCAAGTCTCCCAGACAATGGAATCGTTAAAACCAAATATACGATGGTTAGTTGAGATTCAATTCTAACCTTTTGTTTAATCTATTAGTAAATCTGAACAAGAAAACTGAACAAATGCATATAATTACATTATGAACAAACGTACATTCAACACATACTATATTGGAAAATAAAAAGAATATTGTTAAAAACTTAATCTTTCCAAAAGTATCTGTTAAAAATGGAAACCAAGACACTTGGGTATCTATATCTATGTAACTTAAACCACACAAGCAAATCATTGTGGTTGCATACACAACACCTGCTAAAGTTTACTAAAATGCGCAAGCAAATCAAATAAGGACTACTGTATAGGTATAACCACGTAAATCTAATGGGCTTAAAACTGGATCCTTTACTCGTAATGTGATTGATAATCCAATTAAACACTACACCCGGAATGATTTGAGCACAAAGTTGAAACGGTTGTTCACAAATAAAGCGTAAATTGCCAAGAACAATCCCGATACCACGCAACGCTTTCACTTCCGTACCCGCTTCGTTCACTTCGCGCGGGACCAATTGTTTTTTTGATCGATTAATATATTTACACCTACACTAATTGATACATTGATC
The DNA here is from genome assembly GCA_036346205.1 of Vesta saturnalis. NCBI lineage: Eukaryota > Metazoa > Arthropoda > Insecta > Coleoptera > Lampyridae > Vesta > Vesta saturnalis. The sequence continues at coordinate 605,610 of JARFJB010000935.1, read as the reverse complement.
TTGTATTTCCAAGGGTTTTTACTTACACAAACTCGAATTATTTCGCAAAAATTTCTTGGCAACAATCTACTTTATAATTTATTAAGGGGTTAAATTTTTACTTTTCCTCTTCTATCGTTAAAAATCGAACTTGACTGCACGTTACTTGTTCCATCATTACATTTACATTTCATTCGCAGACTGCGACATATTTATTTCAACTACCAGTGAAAGTTAAATTTCTATTGGAAGTGTTTCACAAAATAGATAGTTCTAAGCCAAACGAGACACAGTAGCTAACTCTGACCTACTTTACGTGTTTTGTTATGAAAGACTGAATTTTGCCAGTTTGCATTTAATTCAATGCTCCGCAGACTTTATGACGTGGCGTAAGGCAAGATACCTTTCTTCTCCACACCTCAATCACGTAATTGTAGTTTAATGCGTTACAGGTTATACTAAACGAACATTTTATAGAAAAGACAATAAAATTTTCAGATTGCGAAATAAGCTTCGCTTTATGATTAAATTTGTATTTATTTGACAAATTTTTATATTGTTAGAGATGCTCAACATCTTTCAGTTCTGGTTTTAAATGTATGTGCAGAGACTTAATTTCTCAAATAAACGGCTTATGATAAAATCCGTGCAGTGTTTTAGTTAAGGTCCAATTTGAAAAGTTCGGACCTTTATAACAAATAATGTGAATTAGTTCAGCGTTAACTACTGTGTCCTGTTCGGCATAACAGTATAGTTATGTGGTGTTAACAGTTATACTGCAGAGTCCACAACTAAAACTGATGTGTAACGCTATTAGTATAAATGTTAATGGAACCAGTTGATTTGGCATTAGTTGGTTTGGTACACTTGGACTGTTCCTCCATGGGGTTAAACTACGCTCGAAAGGTGTACTCGTGACTATTGCGAGGTATTTAGATCAACTCTAGGGTCTTGTCATGGACCTCCAATCAGATTTGATGTAGGTTCGACAATAAAACGTAATGCTCCACTTGTCCTTAAAGGACAATGTATACAGAGAATTAGATAGGTTGGTTAATTTTAATTAATGGCAATGTACGTATTCATGGAGACACTCGTTCCACTATAAATAAGGCAATACTTTAGCAGGAAATTAGAGATGACCCAGGCCTACCTACAACACGAGGTATTATTCTGATGTGGCAGTGTTTGAATACAACTCCAAATTTATCCAAGATTCATTAATTTAGGACTTTCAGGAATATCCTTTGTATTACCTTACTAGGTAATACACACATATTTTGCTAGTACGAAGTTCTAACACGGGCATTGATAATAAAATTAATCAAGTTTTAGTTGGCTTTGAAGAGAATGGTGTGCATTTAAAACAGGAAAAATTTAAGTTTCATGCCTATAAGATTACTTTACTTGGATTTGAAATCAGTGTTAGTTGTCATTAGTCTGATAATGTAAACTATTAAGTTATGGTTAATGTCTGAACCCCACAGACAAGGCGGAACCTCAAGGGTTTCTAGGTTTAGTTCTCTTATCGCACTGTTGCCAAGGACAAACCAACAAAGCTTTTGCATAAGTTTCTGCATAAAGATGTACCATTCATCTGAAACGGAAACCAACATGAAGCTTGTAGGTAGATGAAATATGTTCAATTGATTGATTCCATATTTAGACATTATGATGACCAGAAGTACAGGTGGAGTTAGTTGCGGGCGAAGTCAAACAAATAATCAACATTTACATTTTCTTGTAGAATTTTATAGCAAACCGCTGTCCCCTGAAGAAAGAATTTTACCCAAATTGACAAAAAAATTTGGACTATTGTTACTTAAGTCTAGAAACTTCATGATTGTATTTACGAACGATCTGTAGCAATAACAACAAATCTGATAAAGGTATTGGCTGTTCCAATGCCCTTAACAGACAGTTTGGAAAAGGCAGTATTAGCTGATGTTCTGTAACTGCAGAGAAAATAACATTAAACTACTTATTACCAATACTGATTACTTTGGGGCGCTAGTCATCATTCCACCAAATGGGAAGAAAGGCTCATTGCAAATTTTACAATCAGCTAACATGGGGTGGCTTAATCGTGTCAAAAAATTAAATAAATTATCAATAAATGTAAGGTCAAGAAGCCGTAAGATAGCGAGCCAAGCTCCGATACACCTGTGGGAGTTGACATCCTATTCTTGGCAAAATATTGAACATGGTGGCCCCTTTAATGCTAGAACTTGTTCATTGTTTATTCATGCTCCAAATGTCTCTAGAAGTCAGACAAATATCATATGTATCAGCAACAATTCACACAAAAACCCCTCGAGGACCGTTTGCTACTCATGGTGTGCAACAAGTTCCTGTATCTGTCGTTCACTTATTGACACACCTTATAACACCTCAAATGACAAGCTGTCCTGCACACGTAAAAATCTTATGTACATGTACATATAAATACTAGAATTAATTAACATGAATGTATAATGTCAGCCCACACTACTATAAAAATTAATACCATAATGTGGAAAATTGGGCCTACCGTCACCGATTATTATCGATTGGAAACACCAAATTTAATATAAAGGACCCATTTTGGCTAAATGCCGCTCTTGAGGAAGCGCTTAATGAAGGTGAACTGACGGCGTTGTACCGTGCATTGCCGATGGTTATGAAGTTTAATGTGGAAAGACTTTTTCGTATCATATGGTAATTTAGTACGATCCAAGTTAATGATCTGCAAATCCTTAATAATTAGTAAAAAATACCATAGCATTAAGATTTGAAGTATTATTACGTTGTAGACGATTTATACAGTATATTGAAGTTAATACCGTTATAGTTGGTAAAATAACTAAATGTGAATATCGGATTAGCGCTCATATTCGGTTATATACCTTTCTCGTTCTTATACCAGAAGGTAAAAGAAGATAAAAGTGTTTACATATATCTACCTACATATGATTTAAATTACATTAGGTAAAGGCCCTGCCTCTAATAATCATATTTATAAATATATTTTATAAGTAGTGCTTTCCTTTATGCTGTGCTTATTCATTTTTGTATGCATGTAAAAATATTATAAGTAAAACATTTAGAGAGTCACTGCGTTACGCTTTGAGATGTATGTTTTCCGTGCCGCGTTAAACTTGACTTAACTATTGGTATCTCTTTTTGGTGCACGCAGCACAATTCAAAAGGCTTGTAACGTAGTACGTGCTTCTTGGTTCATCACCCGCGGTTAGGAAAACTAGATGCTCTCTTACCTTCTAGCATAAATGATTTGTATAATAATAATAATATTTATTTACTGTCCAACAGAACCAGTGAGCCAACTATATGACAATATAAAGTAAACAAAACATTATGAGTGGAAGAAGTCCAGCAATTAACAAAAAATTAAACGCTTAAATTATTAAGACAGTAATAAAACGAATTTAACATTGTGTTTCAGATTCTAAGTCACATAACAAACTGTCCAAAGTACAAGTAAATAAATCCACATGCGAATATTCTTTATTGTCAATGCGACAAGAATTAATAATAGATGACGTATTCAAAATGTTGGTTTAAAATAAAAATATAAATGCAACCGTGTTTTGTAAACTGGAACAGGAAAATTAATGAGAGACAACGACTTAGGAGTATCTAGTCTGTTGGAGATAATGTTATCAAGAAACGTTAATAACTCATTCTCCCACGGGAAACGGAACGTAGATAGTAAAGATATGAGGAAAACCCGTTCTAGATAAGTGCCGTTAACTTTGACCAACAACAGCTTCAAGAAGCGCCGTTGAACAGATTCTAATGCGTCGATTTAATAATTACAAGAAGGATGCCAAATTAAAGAAAAGTATTCAAGTTTGCTATGCACATAAGAGAAAAACAACGTTTTGACAGCAGTTATATTTAAAAAACTTCTACAAATACGTGTAATAAATCCCAGCATAGGCATTGCAGGACGAACAGTGACATTAATATAGTATGAAAAATTAAATCTGTTATCAAAGTAGACTCCTAAGTTCTTCACCAGTTCCGATCTTAACAGTTGCATTGAATCAAGATTAGTAATTATATGTAATTAGATTATGCTTTTAAATATAAACAGTTCACAGAACACCACTTCGAAAAATGGTTAAGCTTCAGTTGCAAAAATCGCCAATCTGTAACAGATGATTCCTCAGAAAAAAAATTTAAATCATCTGCAAACAATAGAACACCACTATCTACTATAGCTGGAAGATCACTAACAAACAATAAAAAAAGAAGTGAGCCTAAATGCGATACGTGAGGAACCCCCGAAGTGACAAAAATTGTATCAGATACAAAATGTTTGTAGGCAACACGTTGCACTCTGCTACTTAAATATGATTCAAAAAACCAGATTAGAGAATAAAGAAAACAAAAATTGTTAAGTTTTGCGATGACAATGTCATGCGAGATGGTATCAAATGCCTTGCTAAAATCCGTATAGATAACATCTACTAGACCACGATTATCAATTGAAGTAGCTAGGACATCTGACAGGTGTGCTAAGTTAGTATCCGTGGACCGCTGTTGCATAAAACCATGTTGATGAAATTAGTTTTGTGAAGGATATATTCTATTGTGAATATAATCTCAAACACTTGAGCAAAATTGTTCAGAATGCGAATTTCCACTTTCCAGTATGGGGCATATATTATCAATTTTCCAAGGTGTGGGGAATATGTTAGAAGTTAAGCATACACTAAAAATGTAGCACAACGGCGCAGCCAACGCAGTACAATAGTCTTTAACTACAAACGCAAGAACTTGATCAGGACCGGTTGTGTTGTTATCTTTTAATTTGCGTATGGCAGAAATTGTTTCGCCTAAAGTTATGTTAGATACAGAAATATTGGTTATATTGGTTTGAAACATCCCTGTTAGTGGACGAAGTGTAAACACTGCTAAAAAGGTATCCTGGATGAACCCGTTCTAGAATTAGTAAAATTCCAAAGGTGTTTAGCATAATAACGAGATAGGTATATAGCCGCATGAGATGTATGAATATAACCTGCAAGATAGATTTATACCAAGTGCTTGCATTTGGTTAAAAGGATGGAACCGCATCTTGAGTATAGTTTTTTTATTAATGTCTTAGTTTATTTAATGGGAGTGCAGAATTTGGATTACATTAGGTTTGAATGTGCATTGTCAAATGTGCTCAGCTAGCGTTTTTTGGAGTTCGATTTTGTTTGCTATGAAAATGTTTTAAAACTTCACTGAGTTAACTTTTATTAACTTGTTTATGTTTGATTATCCCCTATTATGAGGATAAGAATATCTAGTTTAAGATTGAATTTTAATCATTGCTTTACATGAAGTTCAGATGATTTTGGAAGCCGTCAGTCTTATTTTTCATTTTAAATCAATTCAGTTGTTTTGGATTGTATTTGAGAAATCGAAATTTCAAATGTGTAGGGCACAGGATTGTTTTTTAGACTATATTTGTTTATGTGTACATAAGAAGACGTTGTACTTTGTTTGGAATTTGCTTACGCTTCTATAGGTAAAGCAGCTGTTTAGAAGATACACAAGGCAGCATTTCTTATGTGTTGTGCTATGGTTTGTGTTACCAGTAATAAAAGTACAACCGTATACAGATCACAGTTAATCATTCTATTTGTTTCGGTTTGGAGAATATTAGCTTGTCTTTACTAATTACATTAACCACTTAGCATCCAGTCCCTAATATTACGGGCCTCAGTATATAAGAAATAATCCACTTCCGTAATATTACGGACTGGAAAATTTTAGGTTGCCTCATCTTAGTTCACCACTAAGTTGTAGCGTACGTACAGCAGTGACTGAAGCTACATATAACCTCTTTCCCGCCTGGTAATGTTCGAAGTGGGGTTTGAGGAACAAAGCGACACGGCGACCTACTTTCAGTTTGATTACGTTGCTCAAGAAGTATGGTTGCCGCGCTGTTTGTTTTGTACTTTTATCAATGTAAACACACTGAAAGTAGTTTTCATCATCGACATAAAATCTGATACTGACAATTGGTTGGAGGAAGAATATGAAGGTGACTCTGACGAATCTTCATCCGCGAATGATGAAATTAGTAGTGAGTCGTCTGATTCAGAAAATGATGTTGACATGAGTTCATCAAGGACGTGGTATTGTATAAGTACTACTGTTCCACCTCATGAGCCCCCAAATTTAATTTTTCTGTTACTAGTTCACTAAATTTCGCTGTAGATAAAGATGCAACAAAAGATATTATGAAATTTATCAAGTTGTTTTCGATGATGCAATTTTTGAAATCGTTGTAAGTGAAACAAATAGGAATGCTGAATCGCACACCAATAACTGGATTCCTACTAATAAGAACAAAATATTTTTGTTTATTGCAGTAAATACTTTGATGTCACTTACAAAGAAACCGAAGTACCAAGATTACTGGTCGAAACGAAACATCATCGAGACACCCATTTTTCTGAGGATTATGACAAGAAAACGTATTGTTGAACTCAAAAATATTTACATTTTTATAAGGAGGCCAATTTTGACCCACAAACACATCCTGCTCCAAAACTACATAAAATCTGGCCAGTTTTGGAATTACCACAAAGAAGGTTTCAAGAATTATATACACCTGATCGAGATGTAACAGTACATGAAAGCTTACTTATGTTCAAAGGACGTCTCGTGGAAGCAATACATTCCACTGAAACGTGCCAGATTTGGTATAAAATCGTATTTGATATGCGAGTCCAAATCAGGTTACATATGGTCAATGATTGTGTACATTGGAAAAGAAACTGCTTTCGATAATGAGTGTTATGGACATCCGATTTCCACTCAAATAGTGCTGTCATTGATGAAATGATTGTTGGACAAAGGCTACTCTCTCACTACGGACAATTTTACACCAGTCCACTCTTGGCTGGTATTTTATTACGTCATAAAACAGACACTTATGGAACCGTCGAACCCAAACGAAAAGAAGTGCGTATAGAGATGCAGAAAACAAAGCTAACACCTGGAGAGATTGTGGCCTATCAACGGGATAAAGTAATGGTAATGAAGTGGCGAGATAAGAAAGATATTTGCCCTTTGTCTACGGTTCATACATGTGATATGGTTGACTGTACTGGAAAACACAACCGTGAAACCAAAAGAAAACCTGCTGTAGTTACTGATTATAATGACACAATGATACATGATAATCAATTTTGCAGGTTTTAGAGAAATCTTAAAATTTTACATAAGCAGGCAAGCAATCAATTTGTACAGGTATTATGTATCTGATGTGAACACACTAGCACAGTCGTTTCTTAATTTTTGAAAGTTTTACGTTACTGGGGGCGCGTAGCAAAACATTCGGTCGCGGGTTTTGCAAATCAAACTCCATTAGACTGAGACCAAGAATTAGCTACAGGCATTATAGCAATCATTTACAGAGTTACACCCTGCTTATTGACAGAAAAGCGCAACTGTCAAACTAATGCAGCACATTCGGCTAAACTGGAAGGAGTTAGAACTAGTAGCCTAAAAGTCGATGATTTTTGTGCCAAAACTGCTGAGGTATACACCTTCCAGGAGCGTTACTAACATCTAGGAACTTCAAACGTCGAAAATACTCCCTTAACAGATGACTCTTCAGAAGCTATAATGTACCATTATGAACCTACACAAGCGTAATCATAAACGAACTCGACTATCGAGATATGGGAGCGTGATTTATCTCCACTTTTGACCAAGAAAGTGTGTAGTTATTCAGAAACATCCTATAATTCCATATTTCACAAAATTCTAGAGATGCATTTTAAAGTGGTTCAATAGGGAACTGCAAAATCAAGTTAATAAACAGAAGTAGAAGAAACAGGTAAAACATCGAATTTACATCGGTACATCCGTAAGTTAATTAATACGGTAGATACCCTACAATCTTGCCCACCGTACATGTTGGAGCAGAATATAGTAAATTAAAACTTCAAATGAGAAAGGGGCTAATTAGGTGTAAACTTATACCGCTGCAATTATTACTTCACCCGGTACTACCTGTAAAAATAAAGGTAATGTCCGTCCTTTGCCATTCACGCGGCGATACGTTTAACCAAGAACCCTGTCAACATAGAAACGATTAACATGTCACAACTGGCACCAGTGTAATTGATGAAGTTAGGCTGTCAAAAAAAGTTACATAATATTAGAAGTGTATAAAATACGGCGATACGAAATCAAACGGTATTATAATGTCAAAAAGGTGGAAATTTATTTAACGCGAGTGTTTGGGTACTAACTGTAAAGCCCCGAATTGTCGTCTTGTTGCGACTAGAATCAGAGCAATACCACCATAACCAGGCAGTACGGTAAACTCTACACCATAATGACCAACCCATCAATTAATGTTAATTAATGACGATACCGTGATGGACAACCGGAAATGTAACGAAGGAGCTTGCGAGTCTTTACCGAAGGTTATTTTGTACATGCTGCTTATACTACAACTCGTACATATTTGTAGTTATAAGAATATTTGGAAAAGCTTAAAGAGAAGGTTACATAATACGATACACAGTCGATAATCTATTTTTCGGTTTCTCAGACGTAAGACCCACGCTTATGTCGATCTTTGAGCGAGTTGAGCGATGAGTTAGAATATAAAGGTATTTGATGCTACATGAAACAATTTGCATCAAGTGATCCAAAGAATTTACGCCTACAAACTTGGTTCAAGTGTAAAGAATGTGACGTGACTGTATATAAAGTTAACCAACTATCATTAGCGTATAAAATTACTCCAGCAATCAATTTTTTATCTTCCAACCTGTTACGCGCAGAAAGGAGAAGCGGAGAAAACAGAGGGAAAAAGGAGATGGGTCACTACTCATCTGCTGATGTAAGGAATCGCCGGAGTCCGACGGGCGAAGTGAGCAAATTTCCGGTATATAAAATGGGCGCAGGAGCCGCTCCCGAAAAGAATAACTCACCGTTATCCCAGCTCCTGGATAACGATATCAGAAAGAGGTGAATAGGTAACCGTAGGAAAAGAGACAAGAGAAACTAATAGGGAAAAGAAAAGAGTATTGCGGGATGAAACAAGACCTATAATTATTAAAGCACAGAAAAAGGATGCATACAAGAAAATTAAACGTGCTTCTAAACAAATAAATTCTAACAAAAGGCAAATTAATTGGCTATTAACGTCGAAAGTGAGATAAGTGCGCAAATAAAGAAAAAGTAAATTTATAAAGGTATAACGTAAATGCTTTGGTTAAATTAAAAATAAAATTTAAAGAAAGTAAAGTAAAAATAAATATGGACAACACAAGTTTCAACCAAATTATTTCGTAAAACGTTAAAAGTGTCAAAGATTTGATTTTATAGTAAATTATAATTATAGCTAAATAGGAACCTGTTTAATTTCGAAAGGCCTTCCTTAGGTAAAGCTGAGTTTTTTATATTTTAATCACAAAAATTAAATTAAAATCGAATTAAAAGTAATTTCGTAAGTAATATACTATGCTTCTTTCTTCTTTTCTTTAGCCTTTTTCTATTCGTTAGCAAAGCTCTGAATATAGGCCTCCCCCAGTTCTTGCCATGTATGTCTGTTCTGTGCAACTCTCCTCCACATCAATCCCGCATGTTTTTTGAGATCGTCTCCCCATCTCATTTGAGGTCTTCCTCTTCCACGTTTCCCTTCGTATGGGCGCCAACTCTGGATGATCTTGTTCCATCTGTCATCTTGCAGTCTTTCATTATGTCCTGCCCAACTCCATTTCAACTGCGCTGCTTGCTTCGCTACATCTATCACCTTTGTCTTATTTCTAATCCATTCATTTCGTTTTCGATCTCTTAATGTGATCTGGAGCATTTGCCTTTCCATGGCCCTTTGGCATTTCTTTAGTTTGTCGATGTTGCGTTTAGTAAATGTCCATGTTTGTGCTCCGTAGGTAAGTGTGGGCAGGATACAAGTATTGTATATCTTAACTCGAAGATTTAGTGGAATTTTGTATTTTTCAGTACATACGATAGCTTGCCAAACGCCATCCATCCTATTCTGACACGGCGAGTTATTTCTGCGGTTTGATTTTCTTTATTAGTTTTATTAGTTGGCCTAGATAGATATATTCTGAGACATATTCAATTAGTGTATTGTCTTCTGTAATTACAGGATCTTCGTTGGAGTTCGTCATAACTTTCGTTTTTGATATGTTAATTTTAAACCTTTCTCTTCAGACATTTGCTGTAGATCCTTAATCATATCGCAGAGGTCTTCATGTTTATCCGTTATTATTACAACATCATCAGCGAATCTCAGATGGTTTAGTCTTTTGCCATTAATTAGTATACCTTTGTTGTCCCAACTGAGTTCTTTGAATATGTCCTCTAGTGCCAGGGTAAACAATTTCGGCGAGATGGTATCGCCCTGTCGCACTCCTTTTTGATTGGTATTTTGTTAGTTATTAGGTTTTCATCTAGTTGCACGGTTATTGTTGCGTTTTTGTTTATGTTTTCCAAGAGGTTTATATATCTGGAGTCGACCCTACAATTAATGAGTGCTTCTTTATTGCCCAGAATTCGATGGTATCGAATGCCTTCTCAAAATCTACGAAAGCTAAGTAAATTGGCATATTATATTCGTTGGTTTTCTCTATCAGAGTTCGCAGTGTCATCAAATGGTCTGTTGTACCGAACCCTTTCCTGAAGCCGGCCTGTTCGACCGGCTGATAGTCATCAATTTGTTCGTTAGTCGAATCATTATGATCCTAGTCAGTAATTTGAATACTTGTGACAACAGTGCTATGGGTCTGTAGTTTCCTAGAAGTGATGGATCGCCTTTTTTGTATATTAGTTTAACCAATGCATTGTTCCATGTTTTTGGAATTGTGCCTTCGCTGATACATCTATTAAACAGGGTTTTCAGTTGCGATAGGATTTCTTGTCCCCCTTCTTTCAGTAGTTCTGGTATGATTTCGTCTTCACCGGCAGCCTTGTTTCGTTTGATCATTTTTATTGAGTTTTCTATTTCTTCTTCGGTGATTTCTAGTATTTCCTCCGAATTTGCATTTATGACTGTTTTGAGAGCACTTTTTAGAGATTTCTGAAGGTTCACATTGGGAACTGTATAGTTTTTATAGTAAGTTTCCGTTTCGGACTTAATCTTATCTCTATCAGTTATTTTATTTCCTTGGCTGTTTGTTAGGATTATGAACTTTCGTTTTTTGTTCTTTGTTTTTAAGCTTTTAAAGTTTCGATTTTCTTGTATGATGTTTTCAACGTACTCTTCTTGTCGTTTCTTTGTGTCTTGCTTGATTTGTTGTCTAATTGCTTTGTTTAGATCTTTATATTCATTTGTGTTTCTTTTGTCTGTTTTTAGTAGCTCTCGTCTCTTTTTAGCATGTCTGTTGCTTCCTGACTTATTTTTCTTTTTATGGTGTTATTTTTGTTGTTGCTATGGCCTTTCCCGCTTTTATTAGATTCTTTGTAAATTCTGAGGTTAGGCCCTCTAATGTTCCTTCGTTTTTGTCCTTACTTAGGTTGTTTTGTAATTCGTTTCTATATGAGTCTTGGCGTTCTATCAGTAGTTTCCTGTCTATTTGTGGTCCCTTTTGCAGTATTTTGTTCTGCCTGGTTTTCCATGTACTTCTATTTTGCTCTTACCATTCTATGGTCGCTTCCTACGGATATGCTGTTCAAAACGGTTCTCCTTAAAGAAGTTTGTTATGAACAAAATTTAAATTTTTCCCAATCTGGGACATCAAGTCATTTATTAGTTTTTATGAAAGAATTATTGCAAACAAGATAGTAAAGGATTTCTTTATAAATGTCCGAAAAAACTTTCCCTTTTAATTTTCCTTTCTTCGTTTTGTGAGCCAAATTAGCAATTAAATTTATAGGTTACAACAAAAAAAAAGAAAGGAAGTAAAAGGGATTTCAGATAAATTGAATTAAATAATTTTTCTCCGAAAGAAAAAGATTTAGTAATTTTTATTAGGTTAAGTTAAAACAAACAAATTAAGTTATATTTAAACAATTTGATTAAAACTTTGGAACCTGGAACAAAAAATATTGATTAAAGTATTTTCACGAGATAATAAAATTAAGCTGAGAATTGAAATGAGTCATTAGAAAAAGTCACAGAATAATAGATTTACATATCTCTGAGATGGAAGGCTAGCTGTTGGTGATAAATTTGTATGAATGGTATACTTTTAAAACCTCAATAAGCGAAGAAGATAAGGAATGCTTAGCACTCTCGAGAGACACTTTATTTTCTTTGCGAGACACTGCCTTTTTAATGATTCTTATAGTGAAGGTTGCAAATTAATTCAGAAGCTTATTTAGGAATTAAAAAGATAAGGTGTTATCTATAAACTAGCTAAATGTGTATTAAAATGAATAAGATAAGAAATGTTGAAGAGCCAAATGTGTTTTGTATAAAAGTGTAGGCAACCAAAAGTATTTCACGGTATATTTAATTGTATAGTATTTAAGATTAATAAAAATAAAAATTTCAAACCAAATTAAATGAAGAAATTAAAAACATTTTTGTTACAAACCTAGATGTACATATGCAGGTATAGACGAATGTGCAATCACCTTTTATTACTCTAGCACTAAATCGACATAACAGCTCATTTTACAACGTCTGGCCAAGTTTCGCCAAGGTCGCTCATGAGATGTAAAATTGTGTGGTGCTGTACAACGTCATGTAGAGTGCGTCTATGTGTGTATGGTGTATGCTAATACCCACGATTACTCCAGAATGAAATCACGTACGTACTTAACATTTTGTATTTAACACTGTTTTCATTTCTCTTGGAGATGATTAGATTTTGGGATAAATTCAATGCGGTGAGCTGTGTTTGATTTGTACCAAGGAAGTTGTGCAATTATCGATAAAAATTCATCATTTCATTTATTTTAATTTCCACTTTGTAGGCTTTGTTGGTCAGAAGGTCGTGTGTTATTCCACGACCTATTTTAAGAATAAAATGGTCCTCGAACAAGATGATTCTATCCCAATGACATGTAAACTTGTAAAGCGTTTGCCTGACCACAATGTACTTACAACCAACACGACTAAACTTTACCGCCCAAACCACACAAGGAGATGCTTAGACTCTGATAGTCCTTTAGATCCGTATGGGTTAGTTAATGTCACATAATAATGTGATTTTGTAAAGTATGTAGTTACTCTCTCAGCTGTAAGTATAAGATTTTGTGTGTATCTAGGGGAATAGGTAGTATTAGGGTTCTTTGTTACAAATGTAATACTGTCTTTCTATAAGCAGCTACCGTAGGCCGTCATATTTGGTATGAACAATACTTCAAATGTAATTTCGTAGATATTAGTAAGCAAGGGGTTGGTCTCTAAGACTATTATATACGTTGGAATCTTTGTACTCCAATTTCTGTGCACCAATCGGCAACATATACACCACTTCTGTCGGTGTGTGAGATGTACAGCTATTTACACCAAGGAGTATAATTTTCCACGCCACCGTAGTTAACACCCACGCGCCGCAATCTACAATAAGTATGACAGTTCTCCTACGGTTTTTTGAACCTTCCTGACTTGATGTCTTAAGTTACCCACCAGGTAAAGGCATGCGGTGCGGTTTACATTAAAGGCACACAATGTTTTCATGCTGCACAAAATGTTTGCACCCCTACGAACCAAAGCGCAGGACCAAAGCATCAAACAATTTGGCCTTAGCCAATTGACAAAAAAGTTGTCACGATCTTCAGAATTTCCCCACGCATAACTGTCGCAATACCTACTTGTAATGTATGTGTAATGTAACATACGAAGAGTTTTTAAATACGAGTTTTGTATTCCTGGTGAAGAGATCATTTTTTTCTTATTTATATAAATACATATAACGATTTCCTCGAGTGGGATTCGAACCCACGACGATTGTACATTTTGAATAAGAACGCCATTTTAAAGTGTCAACACGTATTAAAATAAAATTAAAAAAATGAAAAAAAAAGCAATTTTCTCTTCGGGGGTTAGAACTTTCATTCCTTGCATTACCAATCCGATCACTTGACCGTTCAGCCAATTGCTCCATTTATTTGTAACCTATAATGTTAGCATATTATTAAATTTGTTCAGTTTCCTAATTTTTACTATTTTTGTCCACTATCATTTAGATAATGAAGTTAAAACTACGTACATATGCGTTTTCCTCTATTTTTATTGATTCGGCAGCATCCCAGTAAAGCAGTTAAAAGTCTCAATTTAGATAAGACCATTTTATAAATAAATTTTTTATCGCCTTGATCGGTTTGAAATATGCAGTAACGCACGCACATACACACATACACACATACAAACACACACACACAAACACACACACACACGCACACACGCACGCACGCACGCAAGCACGTACGCACGCACACACGCACACGCACCATACGCACTACATATCGCACGCTACGCCGCACGCACGCAGCACGCACGCACGCACCACGCACGCACACGCACGACGCACGCACCACACACGCACTACACACACGCACACACCACACCACACAACACACGACACGCACACGCACACGCACACGCACACGCACACGCACAGCACACGCACACGCACACACAAGCACAAGCAGACACATGCACACAGCACATGCACAGCACACGCACACGCACTCGCACACACACACACGCACACGCACACGCACACACACACACACACACACACACACACACACACACACACACACACACACACACACACACACACACACACACACACACACACACAATCACACACAGACACACAAACGGCTTGCAAGATACGGTCAAAATGAGTTGAGGGGCCCTCAAAACATGAAGATTCGTCAAAATCTCGAGGTCGAATTTTTTCATGATATAATTTCTCTTTACTATACTTCGTATAATATACGGGAATGTAATAACAAAAATATGTGCGTATGTGTTCATAAGGTTTGTGCAATGTTTATTTTGTTGTTGTCGACCGTTTTCCTTTTTTTTCTATTAAAGATCTGGAATACGTAACTATACTTTTTGGTCATCCACACCATACTCAGACGTACATACTCTAGCTAAATTTGCATAAATAGGAATAATGGCGTTGAATTTATCCTGGAGGCTGTAATTGGAATATTTCTTCCGTTATCTACTGTTATAGGTAAATAAATAGATAACTATTTACTGATATACACATATTGCACGTTTTAACAATCATTACAGCTGTCGTCGTACGTAAATTGCAAGCATTACAAAGCATTAATTGTGCAATTATGTGCAACTGCTTATTGAACTAATAAATTTTTGAATAATTTTATTATTATGCGATTCTGTGAGTAAAACTGAAGTGTATTTATTGGATGAACTAAGTTGAAATTAATGTATTTGGATTTTAGCTTATTAATGTTCTTTTTATATTAAGCAGGAGTCTCCTGTCTTAATAATTTTACGTTTAGTACAAAATCTAGTAATATTCCGGATACTCTATAATTCATTTTCTCAATAGTAGTAGACGAGTGCGTAACAAAACGGTAAATTTACAAATAGGTTTTGTAAGTGATTAAATTAGTTAATTTTTTTGCATCTCTTTGTGTTATCTAATTGAACATAGTAACTACAGGTACTTAGACGTTCACTTTAAATGTAACACTAATGGATGGTGTAATGAATTTACTACCTGCCATTGTTACGCGGCAAGAATAAATGTAAAGAGAATATTAATTTTTCGGAAGGAATTTCAGAAGAAAATCTATCTCAAGGAATTTAGTATTGTGCATTTATTAGGAATTACTAAAATGAATCGTCGCATGAGGTGTTAATACACTTACATCAATTACATTGGATATTTTGTGTAGGAGGTATATGTAGGACAGACCAGAAAGCAATGACAAAGGACGATTACTGCAATTTCAAATGTTGGTCTAAGAACTTGATGTTTCATTACCGTTGCTGAAATAAATAGTTTAAGTTTTTTAGTAACTGTTTTTGTATTACACACTTGTTTATATTAGCATAGGAAACGTGACATTAGAAAATAATGAAGCATCGCAGGTGGCACTTAGGAATTTTGAGATTGATTATGTGAGAAAGCTTTTTTATAACTTAGAAAATCATATTTGACATAATAACTTTTAGAAACTACTTCACGGTTTATAACACTTTGGCAAACAAATAATATATAAAAACTCTTGTTTATCAAAGTTGTAAGTTAACGTTGAAAGACTTTTATAACTTAATAATGTAGAACAAATTTCATGTTAATAAACGGCATGTCAACAACAACATTAATTTTAAAAATAAAAGAAAACATAGTTATTTAATGTTTTATTTACATTTTTCTTGATATGTATTGCAATGACAAATGAAATAAAATCTCGGTTAAAAGGCTACTGTTGCTTTGTTGGCAGGAAAGCGCAACGATCCTGAAATCCTTACATTTTCCTATCCTGCTAAATAATTCCCATTAAAACTAATTTTCTATTTATTTCCGCAACTGTAATAATAAATGTTCAGTTTCCCAATCCGTTCAAATCTCCCTAAAATATCAGACCGAGCGCATTCCAATTATTATTATTCTCGTTTCCGCCATGTGTGATTCTTTTAAATATAGTATCCTGAGATATATACTTGTGCGCTTAATAATTATTAAATCGTGCCGGACCATCCGAGTCCTAAAATAGCTGATATCTTGATTTATTATTCCCGACATGTTTCCATTCAATTAATAACCTTTTACAAATTAACTTAGTTGTGACCAGGAAGTTAAACTTTACACGATCTTCCTGGAGTTTGTACCACGAGAGTGTAGGAGAATTACTAATGGACGTCAATTATACAAGAAATAACCTCTGGCATACCCTCCCTTTTCCTCCACGTTAATCCCTAATTAATATAGAACGCACAGTAATTCTTGATTCAATCCTCTCGAAGTTTTAACTATGAGGGGATACTCAGGAATTACTTCGTGACATTAACATTGACGGCGGCCCCGGCCCTATAAAGATAATAACGTTAGGAATAAGATCGATCCTCACGCAAACTACCCAGTCTTGACATATGCCACCAACACCTAATTACAGTAAATCCACCATCTCTAGCCACACAAAACACCTTTCCCGTATCATCCAGAAACCTTTCTCCCACATCAGATTCACTTGCCCTCCATTCAAACCGAAATCCACCATCCTCACCACCAACTCCTACCACACACACACCCACACACACACACAAGCACACGCGCACACACGCACACACGCACACACGCGCACACGCACACACGCACACCGCACCCACACGCACCCACACACACCACGCACACGCGCACACACACACACGACCACACACGCAACGACGACACACGCACACACACACACACACACACACACACACACACACACACACACACACACACACACACACGACCTCATTTTAATTACAACCGCCTCGAAACATCCTATTCACATAATTGCACACTTCATTCTTTACAATTTCATTATTCACCAACCATCACTCATTTATCATAAATTTCTGTTCTTCCGCCGTACATTTTTCATAATAACCCGGTTTTTATATCACATTAATTTTCGCATCTTTGCTCTAAAATTTGTTTTATATTAAAGCAATTAATATGAATATTATTTATTTAAGCTAACATTTGCTAACCTCTTGAAACTTCACGATTATTGTTTGTCCATTAACATCTCATATTCACGTTGATTACCACATACTCCAATCAATCGCATTTGTTTAATCTTCACTTCCGGAATAAGATTCCTTCTTTCGGTCATAAAGCACGTATGAAATTTTAATATTTGCAGTTAGCGTCTCCAGTTGGTATTTCCCGAAACCCATCCACTGAAACCAATACGGAACATAGAACGACCTTAGATGCGGATCTTTGTAATTCCACCATCGAAATAAATTAAATCTCATAACACCTTTATTAAACGCATTGTACAGTTTTTACATATTTGATTATTATTATTTTATTTAAGAAAATATAATTCTTGTTATACAACACGTAATCAGTTGTAAATAAAACTGTTAAGACTGATTCGTTTAAATCTTTCTATATTAGGCAACCATCCTTACCGACAAGTTGCAGGGCTAGTGGACGACCTGAAATCTCAAAGGGAAATAATTACAAACATAAATTGTATAAACAAAGGATTGTGCTCTTGATGAAATTTCGCAGCACGTTTTGCAGTAAGGGATGCTGGATTTCACGAATTTGGCTTGCAATTTCTATTTTGTTTTCTTAAAAGACCCAGAGAAAGTAATCCAAACAAGTTAAATTCTAACTTCTTGGCGGTCAGTTTTGGTTTCCAAAAAGAGAGATGAAACCACCTAGAATATTTGTTTGCAACGTCATTGCTCCTCGTGCGGTCTGTCAAGTGCTACCATCCAGTTAAAACCACATCTTATTTAAGCCCATTCCGTCCAATTCTTGCATAAAAGTCACGGTGGATTTAATCATATTCAAAAGGTACGTTCAGAATACTACACCTGCCTACATGGTACGCCAAACTGTCACTTTCTCAGGATCTAACGTAAAAAAATGTAGTATTTCATTTGCTTAAAAAAGTGACTAAAAATGGATTATTTTAAAACAAACACCCCGTATATTAATACTAAACAAGAAAGCTGCTGAAGTTGGCTGTTTATGTATGTATATTACACATGCACCTCGGGTATAAGTCGGGTTTCCGACTTATAAACATTTATTTGAGAAAACGCACTTTACAATGATATCCCTATTCGGTTTTGGGTAAGAAGGCCACGATTACTATTTGTCATTAAAGTTGTGTTATTGTCGTAATAATATCAACATTGTCGTCCATTGAGAAGCTGAATATATCTTCAGAATGGAACAAATTATCTTTGGACAGTGCGACAAAATTATCAGCGGGGTATGTAGAAAATGTAATGAAATATATTCGAATCTACCACCAATTAACCTCCGGAAATTTACACGAATTCAAAGCGTTTGGATCAACTTTAACATCGGTAAAAAATTTGCCTCAGCTCTTAGCTTCCGAAGACAACCACGTCGTTGCTTTGGCATATTCTCATGCATTTCCAGTCATCGATAAGAAGAGCTGAACAGGATTTAGGTATAAAACATTCATCAGTACAAAGATTCTTGCAAATACCTAATATGCATGAGTATAAATTCACCAATGCTCAAGCAATGAAGCCTCAAAACCCTCAACAGAGAGTTGACTTTTGTGAAACGATGTTGGTACGCACCCAAAATCCATTTTTTTTAAATAAAATAATTTGGACTGACGAATGAAAATTTTTAAGAGAAGGGTTTTTCAATAGAAAAAATTATCCTTTTTTGTGCAGTGAGAGGCCTCACGTCACCAAAAAAGCCGAATTTCAAAGAAAAAATGGTTTCAATATTTTCTGGATGTTGGATAACCAAGTGAGGTATATGATATACGAAGAGTCGCTAATGTCTGGAAGATACCTATATATTTTTGAAAATATGGTAGAGATCTTCGCCGATATTCTGCCTCTTGAAAAATATCGAAATTCTACAGAAGTGAGCAGATAACTGGAAAGGCTTTTTGACCATCGGTAGACGTTTGTGACCGTGGAATTGGCCTGTGAGGTCACCCGCTCCTACTCCATTAAATTTTTATCTGTGGGGTATGTTCAAAGAAAAAGTTTATAAAGCGCCTGTACATTCGAGAGACGAGTTGTGACAAGCAATTGCCCAAGCATTTAATAAATTGTATCCCAATGAAATAAGATCTACCGCAACAAAAGCGGTCAACATGCACATTTTGAAATGCTTGGAAATAAACGGCCAGAGTTTGGAACACATTTTGTAATAGTCCACATAATTATTTTAAAGAGATTTTACATCTTTCTTGTCATTGTTCAAAGATAATGAACAAATTTATAAGAATTTTGTTCCATCATTTCTGAAGGTATTTTCAGCGTCGAAATAGACGAAAATATTGATACTATTATGATAATGACACAATATTAATGTTAAATAGTAATCGTGGCCTTCTTACAAACAACCGAATAGGGGTATAATTCTAAAAATCCATTTTCGCAAATAAATGCTCATAAGTCGATATCCGACCAGTTAGGTATAGGTATGACATACATAAACAGCCAATTTCAGCTGCTTTCCGGATTAGTATTAATACACATTAATACACATTTCAAACTATTTCATTTTTGAACCAACCTGTATTGGAGTAACTGGAATTCAGCTAAAGCGTGAGAAGCCTCTAAGTATTACCTTAGTCTACAACAAATTTCGATATCATCGTATCACTAAGCTTGAAGCTACCAGCATCTTCAAAAATCATGTTTTCCGACGAAAAAAATTGAAATTAAGTTTTATTTCAAATCGGTTACAGATAGGTATAAGGAAATATTAAGAGAAGTCAGGAAATTGATGAATATCCTAAATATAATATTATATACAGGGTGTTCGGTTTAAAATATTAAAGTTGCCACTGCTTTCCAATAGAAGTGGCAACATCGCGTTGTCGCAGTTTCCAAATATGGGATCCATCAAATTTTCAGAGTGATCAGTTGCCTGGTTCACCAGAAACGTCTAGGTGTGCCATCCACCGTAAATCACCCTGTTTATGAATAATAATTACGAAATATTACGACTTAAATTAAGATGAATCATGCTCTTAATATATTAATAATAAAACTTATAGCAGTACCTGATAGAATATAATTTCCAAATGACGCACCGATCATTACGCTTGGTTAACTTTAGGATAGGGAACACTGAATACTGTACTTTCATCAATTAGTTTAAAAATTAAAAAATTTAGCTATTGTTTCCCTAATTGGGCGTTATTTATTTCGGATTATTGTAATTATGCATATCTGTTCATAATTTTCGAATGGTGAAACAAATAGGTCAGTTAGAATTGGTAATATTTTGTACTTCTGCTTCCAAAAAGTACTTAAGGCAGTTGATTACATTCAAAGTGAATTAATTATTCGAGATTTATACAGCAACTTTAGAGTTTTATGTATCGAGTAGGCGAATATCTTGCGTTCCACTATCTCACCAGATCAACATCTCAGCTTAAGGTAATTTTCCAGATAAGCTTAGATCGTGATGGTGCTTGTAAGACATTTATCCCCGTATCTCGAACTCGTTTCGCTGAATAATCTTTCGTAGTTGGCTAAGATCTAAGCTGCCGCAGCATATATTTTTCACTTTTGTTAGTACCCTGGTGATAAGCGCATAGATCTGATATCATCCCAGGAGACCAATACGAACTTCTTTATCGTTAGACTGATCCAAGAACAAGTATTTTCGGATGTTTACGCCAAACCTCTACCGAGATTATTTGCTTAGATGCTTAGAGAACTTGTCACCTTTCGAATCCAAAAATTCCGTATCATTACTTAGATCTCATCGTTTATGTTCATATCTGTATCAATTCCACAATGTATTTGATGTTATATTATAGGAAACATTCGCTAGTTTAGAAATACACCACTAGATGGCGTTACAAATAAGCAAATCTACTTTTAAAAATAAGTGTAATCTAATTAGTGGGATTTTTTGTCATATATGTAAAATTTTGCGACACGAGAGTTTCAGCGAAGGCTGTTTCGGCGACACCAATATATTGGAGGAAGGGTGTAAGCACTCGTAAGGTTCGGATAGGATCGCTTATCTTCGCGAGTTGAGATTTCGCGCTAACGGTAGCCTGGTATAAGGCATAATCTGATATCACCCAGAACCTAATTTAAGAATAATAATCTGTAATAGACTGATAAATAAAGAATATGTATTATCCTTTGCAATGTATTTAAAGTTAATCCCCATCGAATGAGCATTATTATTTATGTATTCTCGTGTTTATCAAATAGCCGCAGACATTAGATTCACTGATTTGTCATATAAACGATTACAATATATCCGTTCAAGATGAAAAGGATGAAGTGGATGAGGTGAATATATCTCAAATCAAGATGATGGTGATGGTTCAAAGAAGAAGAACGAGAGTAGGAAAGATGCATCTGAAACCATGATGATGATGATAGTGACGAGTCGAAGACGTAGATGATGATAGAAATATAATTAAATAAATGATGTATTGTTTAAAAAAATATATTTTCAGACGCTAAACTTTCATTAAATTTTTTTATAAATAATATTGTTTCCCGAGTGGATTTTCGGACCTGTTTTATAAATCTGAAACCCTTTTTTGACAAAGTTATTTCTGATAAGACAGATCTTGGATGTAAAATAATAATATAGAAGCCTAATTTCATGATTACTAGGGGCACTTTGTCATCATCCTAGCTTAAACATCAGATGAAATCTGTGATCACAGGTACATTTTACTTTTTATCGTACGTATATTTTAATATCCGAACCGAAATTTGTTTTTAGAATGTAAACATCGGAAATTGACAATGAGTATCGCTTTATTTACATTTTTAATATCAAAAACTGATCCTATTGTTTTCTTTTTAACCCCCCTGTTGCGTTACTATTTTGGGTTTACTTATTGTATTCGGGTCATTATGACCTGGGAGCCTATGGTTGTCGTTTTATTGTCGTTAAATTGATATAGCAGTAAATAATAAGAAGGAATAAGATGTATTTATTATTTATTACATTTTATTACGTTATTTTATTTTTATTACATATTATTAAGAATGTTACGCAAAGAAAAACGTAGTAGTTAGGTACATACATTTTGTTTATTGCAGTCTTGACATTAGTAATACACATGAGCTTTACATAGGTATTTTGGGCAATTACAACATACCATATTAGTTTTAATATCATTTGAAGAGAGACAAAATTGCATTTTTTACGCTTGGTTGTGGTTGATTGTTTCCTTACTTCCGCATTACTGGTTAAAAAACATGACTTCGTAACTATTTCAGCTACAGAAATAGTTCGAGGAGACTTATTTTATTATAGATTACATGTTCCTTGGTAAAGTAATATTTTGAAGAAAGAACTTCCCTGTTGGAAACCAACGCGGCTGGCGATTCAGGCTTATTTTTGCGAATAGTGCCAAGCATGGCTATTTTTCTTTCCAATAGCACCTGTCCTAGATCGTACGAGGTAATAAAATTATCACACGTTACGTTGTGACCTTTTAGATCATAAGTAAGGTCTAGCACAACATTTTACCTTGATATCTCTCTGGAGATTTACCTTCTTTTTTCCCGAGGTAAACTTGCATGTGATATGCATAGGGAGTTGCAGAATCGCATAAAGTCCAAATCCTGACTCTGTATTTAGCAGATTTATTCGCTCATCTACTGTTACATTTTAGTCAACATTATCGAGCTTAGGTAGAATTGCAACCCCTTCATCCCAGAAGTCCCGTATGGGAGTTGATTTCTCAGTTTGGCGTCGTTGTGGTCGACTTTTTTATTTTCAAAGCGAATTATTCGTGCAATTACATGAAATAGTTGTAGGGACATCGTTGCTCTGAATATTAGACGGCCTTTATTTCCATCCCACAGAATGGCTGTTGCCTCTCCATGAGATTTATACACTCTAGCTAGAAAGTAAGCCAAAATACGCTTCTACTTCAACTAATGTTAGTTCTTGAAACGTGTCGAAGCAAAGTCTTTGGCCTTCTAAATTTGACATTTTCAAAATTAAGTTTACACTTTTGGGTGTGAAATATAAGAAGTACGCAGATTTTATATCATATCGATTATTCGCTACGAAAGCATACCTTGTTGGCCCAGTAATGAACGAAATAATGTATGCTGCTGATAACCTTCCCGATTGATGTGTTTTTCATCCCATACTGTATTGCCATCTTTTGAAGTTACGTGATTATCCGTATCAGCTTCATCTGAAATCGTAGCTTTTACTTCATCACTACTATGTATCTCGGTTTCGGACAAATGGTCTTCATCTTCAGAAGCATTAGAATCACTATCAGAAGCACACAAAAGTTTCTCAAGTTCACTATCCGTAAGCACTCATTTTCAATAATAAATTTTATTGTTAGGTATTTCTTATGAGTATAGCATTAAGTTTGATATTTACTACGAAACTAACACACAGATAATTACTGGCTGCCTTCATACGCGGAACGATAAACAAGTCTCAACAGAAATAAACTTGTTTACCTGTACGGAAATAACGCATGCAATATGCGCAATATTGCGCAATAATGCGGCAATATTATCAAGTTATTTATATTTATGAAAATAAAACAAAACCAATAAAATACATTGGTCTATGATAATAATCTGCTTGTCGTTCTTCTAATTTGAACACACAAATTACCGGGTTATATAGACCCAAGCACAGTGAGTGTAACAAATGCATCAAAAAACTAATTATAATTTTCTAATATCAATCTGGGTACACCGTTATTAGGTAATGAAATAGGTGTGGCAACAAAATATTTCAATAAATTAACGAATTATGCACATTAGAAGAACGCGATTGGGTCATATTGATCCGAACACAATAGGAGGGTTAAAAATATTTACTAAACTTAGCACATTTTTAAATCGTACATTAGCCATTAACAGTTATATAATGTTGATGGTGTATATCTATGATAACGCTAATGAGCTCTTAACTATTATTCGTTTTATTATCTCTAAAGTAATTTTTGATTGTATGTATGTATACTGTAGAAGGTTGACTTGACTTTACGCTCTCAACGTAAAATTTTAATGCATGTATACAGAATGTAAAATACTGTTGAAGGCTGACTTTAAACGATCAAGGTGAAAATCTCTTTAAAGCAGACAAGGCCACACTAAGGATGCTACAGTTAATGCGAAAGGACAGTTAGAGTGGAAATTACAATAAGTTGAGAGAGGTAATTAGGTTTTTACTATTCGGGTCTAATTTCAAGTTTAGTTATATTTCCGATTCCATTGTATAGGTATTAAGGTAGTTGAGCATTTTAAAACCACTTAGGCCGTTCAGCCTTGTTTATAAATCTAGAGCCGTTTACGTGAGAGGTATTGTCATTAAGACAGTCCTTCTATGTAAAATAATATAGTGGTCTGACCTCGAGTTTGGTTATATTTGTTATTATATAGGGATTTCACTAGTTTAAATGTAAAACACATTTTTATCATTATATGTAAAAACGTGGTAATAGTGTTACGCGCTAATCTGATGTGATTTTTTTGAAGACTGGTTTTTTGCTCGCTGTAAGTTAAATCAGGCTGTTATTTTTTAAATTGAGAGCTTACTTTGCAAGATGTATGTTAAATCAAGGCGGTATGTTGGTTGATTTTGCAAGCTATAAGTTAAACCAACCAGTATTTTTGAATTGTAAGCTGGTTTTCGTGAACTGCAAGATAATTTGATTGATTGAGATTGATTTGGTTGATTGATTTAGATTGATTTGCTTGTTTGATTTGAAAGATACGAGAGAGAGAGACGGGAAAAACGAGTGAGAGACGAGTACGATCAACTTCTATTACAGAAAATATTCGCTAGTTTAAAAAGACACTACTAGACGGCGACACAGACAAATTCAGATTTCGCGCATAAATATACCCCTAGGTAGAGCCACCTATATTACAGAAAATATTAATTATTCCATACACAGCTGCATGACGCTACAAACAAATTCAAGTTTAGCGCCAAGGGGGCCACGGCAGGAGCGCAAACCTTAACACAAGTTCATATACGTGTCTTGCGAGTTAGCATTAGGGCTCCTTATTAGAATACTTTTCCAATCATAGGGGTCACGGCAAGGGGGGCCTTGACCCTACCACATGCTCGTATACCTGTCTTACGCGTTAGCATTACGGTCCCCTTATAAGAACACTATATCCAACCATGGGGGCCACGACAAGGGGTGCGAAGGCCCGAGAACAAGTTTCCATACCTGTCTTATAACTTATCGTTAGGGTCGCGTTGTTAGACTACTATTTCCATCCATAGGGGTCGCGAAAGGGCGCTGGCCCGATAACAAGCCCCTAGACCTGTCTGATTTGGTTATGACCTTAGCTAACCCAAGGCTAACTGCGAGGGTAGGCCCAAGGCCAAATTTCGTCATCGGAAATTTGGTAGGTCCAACCCGAGGTCAATCAATCTCAAGGTCAAACCACGATCCCCACGTGGGCGACCTTGTGACGTAATAGGGAATTCCCAAAGTCAAAAGTGATATGTGAGGTGTCCTCCTACTACTCAGATGTCTATTAACCTCTACCTGTCATGAAGTTTTAAATGTCTGTTTGTAATAGATTATTATTTTGGTTTCTGCAATATTGTCTATTTTCGTAATGAACTTATTATAAAAGAGGGTGCATAATTATCCTAAAAAAAATATTAAAATTATTTCATTTCTTTTAATTCTCATTTTGTAGGTTAAAAGATCGTGTTGTGTTCCACACCAGATATTTCTGGTAGTTCTGTTAAGGTAACCCTCTCTTTCAATTAAATGAAAGTTGCCAACTATCTTTCTGATATACGTGGACTGGTATTCAACCAGATTAGTTATTGAACACGACTCTTGCTTTCTTGGGAGATGTAAATGTAGGAACTCCGCCGTTTTCAGGTTGTACGTTTTTTAATGTTTGTTTCAGTATCTTATAAAAGTTAAAAAATGTTATAAGTATTGCAAATGACTTCTCGTACTTGTTAATGTAACGTTTGGTTTGTTATCGTAGACATTTTTAATTTTCATAAGCATGTTCACCTTCTTTCTCCAAATAAATTTGTTGTATAAATATTAAGAATTATCATTAGAACTAATAAAGAAGTAATGAATTCTTTTAATTACTATGATCGCATGATTAACCCATTAGTGCATACAAATTTTTTTTTTGTTTTTTCTTAATTTATTTTCTTAATATGTTATATTTTTTTAAATATAAGCCTTCCGTTTTAACGGACTCTATGCACAGAAAACGAAATTTTTGAAACATATGTAATATTGCAGTTTTAATAATAATAATAATAATAAGCTTATACATTAGGAGATGTATGGTACACCTTGAAACAGTCTTTAGGATGGAGTCCAACATTACATTTTGCACAAAGAAATTTTTCCTCGAGCAAAACTTGTATCTCCTCTCCATATTAGAATATTCTACAAGGTGTCCAAGGTTGTCAAGCCTTACATCTGTTGTAGTCAAAAATGATTTGGACCTCAAAGACTTTATTCCATAACTTTGTAAAAAAGTCAATGCAATGTACCTTCGAAACCCTAATAAATTTTCACAGTTTGGATCTCTAGGTTTCAACTTTTTCATAAGTAGCCAACCGTTCACGATAGCCACATCAAATAGATAGGCAAATATAGGCCAGTACCACTTTCTCTGCCGTATTCTAGAGCGATAAGCTAAAACAAGTCCATCGATTTTATCAACACCGCCCATCATTTTATTATACTCGGATATAATCTTTGGTTGATCCAAGGTTTTCCGCGATTTAGATTCTCTACACCAGCAAGTTGTAGTTACGACACTGTCATCTTGATAATTAGTGGCAAGTGTTACTACTTTGTTGTCCTTCCACTGAACAAAAATATTTTTTTCCTCGGCCACACATTTGTAAGATCCTCTCTTTCCTTTATTCCAGGCTTTTTGTTCCGGAAAAGGGCAACCTTCTAGTCGGTTCTGTCTGATAGTCCCTGTTGCACAAATGTTTTTGTTTGATAGATGGTCTAGCAAATCTATTGCTGTAAAGTAAAAAAACAGCGTATATCCTCTACCTGGCTCAATTTGTGCTTTTTGATCGAGGACAGAACAACATCGCCACCTAATCCGAAATGCTTCTTATGATCTGATTATCCCAGTATATATATATATCAAACGCCAACGTATACCCAGCACTTTACAAATTGCCCAGTTTTGTAACCAAATCTTATTGGCTTACCGTAGATATATTGCTTTGCGTGATGCTTTCCATAGTGTGAGATCATACTGTCGACAATAGACAGTTGTTCTTCCAATCCTCCATGTTCACGAAAGTTGGTATTCAGAGCTTCGATTACTGGTGCAATTTTGAATAATCCTTCACTGTTATTATCAGACAAATTGTCATTGAAATGAAGATGTCTCAATAATTGCTCGTATCGATTTAACCTTATAGAGTTCAAAAGATGTATCATTACCACTATTCCAAAATATCTTTTGTTTGGGTATTTATCATAACCTGAGAAGGCAAGACCACCAAAGATGACATACAACTCATCCATAGTGAAATTAAGAGTTTTATTTTTCTGCAGACCATATCGGTTGGTTTCACTCACAATTTTTTGCATGATATTGTCGTCAAAAAACAGTTTGGAAAAGTCTACTGGTGATTCGGCAGATTGTGCTTTTCCAGATGGCATTCTAGGACTGCAATCGGTATTCACCTTGTACACTGGAACGCTGTTATATGACCACGCATGTTTCTTTTTCTTCTTTTTAGGATGCTCGTCTATCTTATATTCATCATTTGTATCTGAATACTTTTCTTTTAAAACTGACAAAGGTATGTTGCTTTCTTCATCAGAACTTTCATTTTCAAAAACTATTTCACACTTTTGCCGTAATATAGAACCAGGTAAATGATTGACATTACCAGCATCTTCTTGATCAGATAGATCACTACCTTCGTCTGTTTCAACTCGATGTTCTGCAGGGGGTGTGATAAACACTGTTGCAGAGGACAATGCATTATTTGCTTCATTTTCTGATTCATGTTCAATGAAACCTAACAACTCGGCTAGTGATAACCTGTAAAATAAATAAATAATGAGTTCCATGCATGAAGTCCATCTAAACGGACGGGGAAGAAAACACGTGTTTTTTTAAAAGTTAACCTTACAAAATTATTTATGTTGCAATTATATAGAACTAGATACCTAATAAACTATGTTTTTTCACAGTTTGAAGCATCTGACTAAGTTTATTTAAAACTAGATCAAAACTTACCCGCTGTTTTTCGTATTGTACAATTCAGGATCCATTATCAACCAAAATAGCACAAAATAACTTGCTATTACATAATATGTAACCACTCAGCTGCTTTATGGTTCATCGGAAACCTATTGACAACTGCGAAGTCATCCCACTCACACAATATGACCAGCAGCCAATGATATCTCAACGTCCGATAAAACGGACAGTATGCACTAATGGGTTAAAAGGCAATAAGCTATTATTGCAAGGTAATCGATTTTAACATTTTTGGTCTGCTCAACATTAATTACACAAATAACATTATTACAATAATAATTATTATGTTTTATTAGCAATGTCGTAACCCAGATGTACCCTATCATGAAACGTGTAATTTGAACTTGTTCGCATTAATGCAAATTCAAGAGACAAAACTATAGCTAAAGGATGCATCTTAATTTGACTGATAAGGTGCTATTATTAATTGCTTGGCGTACAAAATCTATAACATTGCCTAAAACGAAGTTTAGTCACAAATAAACATAAAATCATGTCTACAATGGTATTCAAATTAAATAAAATAAACAGGTAATAAATAACAAACAGGGATCCTTTTGAACCAATTCCTGTCTGCTTTTAGGTAAATAATTACATATAAAGCATTATACAGGGTGTGGGACAACCGGACATAAACAGAACACAAAAAAACAAAGAACATCATTAAATCAAGTTAAAAGGGCGTACCTTACAAAATTTAAATATCACCAAAATAAAATGCAAAGCAATTTCAATAACTACACATAAAGGCAATAAACATAAACAGTGTGATCGTATCCACAATAAGATCGTCAATCAATCACAAAAAAGGAAGAGGGTTATCCCGACCATGTGGCCCTTTTGTTTAACCAATCATGGCGGTTTTTAACACCCAAATACATTAAGCACTCTAGTAATACATATTACAAATTCAACCTACATGAAAAAATAACAACAGAAAATTAAACAGGTTACAGATTATTTAAGTAGATAAAATGAAAAGGGCAAGTACGTTACACTACAAATTTGTGGATACGAGCACAACAAATGATACACATGGACAATAACAATAAATGATATAATTCGTACACAGAAAAACCATGTGGCCAAACACATTAAATACGCAGTTGAGACAAAGTATAACATCTGAAACAAAGCCCTGCAAAACACCGATTCACCTACATGATTAGTAGGTATTATTACAAATGCAAGATAATAAAACTGGCGATCCCTTCTCTCAATTTTTCTTAGGCATAAAACAAAACACAAAAATATAGACATATAGGCATATAACGGTAACAAGAGAGACGTTTGGATAGATAACTAGATCATTAGGATCAGCTTTCTGATTTTATAACTATGATAGTTTGTGTTTTTATCACTATAAATATAGGTTAGAATTATCAATACACAAGATAGAACACATAAAAAAAAGGAGAGCGAGCTTCTCTGTGCCTGCATAATTTCAATGAAAACAACAGCTTTGCAAGTCAGTGTTTCAGTTTGGTTTTAACAATTTAAATAAGTAGGTAGAATGACCTTTTCTTTGTAATTTCACAAATCGTAAAATCTTTTCTTTTACTTACATTATCAATGTAGGTTATCCTTTTAAGCTTTCACCAGCACAAATGTTTAAATACTCGGATTTATCGATTAACACAAAAGAAAAGACGATTTTACATTGATCAACACAACACAACAGTTTCACAAGGTAACTTACAAAAAAAAAAAACAAGATCTAATTTACCAAACACAAAATCGATGTCAAATCTTAATAACGCACGCTTTGAAAATTCAAATTCAACTCCTCTATTCTAAGCACAACAACCGTTTTTTATTCCATCACCCCCTATTTTCCATATCAACTAACAAAAGCATTAAAAATGTTTCGTGTGAAAGCTTTTGCCTTTAATTATGAAAAGAAACATTATTTCTAATTAACATGTGCAATCAACCGTAGAAATCCTGTATTTAAAATATCATATTTCAACCCATGAACAACTTATGCTTTCACCGCGGTGTAATTTTTTATATAATACTGACATTTTTATTTTCAAAACGCATTTATAAACATCTTTAGCAATTTGTCTTGCCCTTTCGATAAATGCAGTTTAGCCTGCACCTGCAACTTAAAACCATTCGGTTGCGGGTCACCCTCAGTTAAAATCCTACACAAATATGTCTTACAAAAAAAAAGAAATACAAACCATTCTCAAATAACAATTATTATATAATAACTTTTAGTAATTATCTTTTTCTATCGCGACAATTTTAATCGGAATATTTTCAATGTATTCATCAAATTTTCGTAATGTGCTACCTACAGTAAGAAGTAATTACTAATAAATATTACCATAAAATCCGGCAAAGTACTCGTTCACGAACGTCTGTGACAAACATTTAAAATCTAAACGTTCGGTCCATCTTAATCTTATTGCTTGTTTACAATAATTCACTGAAAGAAGCAATAGTCTCCACCAACGGGCAACGAACCAGCTAGAACCAACACTTAATCACCATTATAATGTAATCACGAAGGGAGCAATAAGAATTAACAATAAAATGGAATGAAAAATTTAGGGAGTAAACAGAAGTAATTAAAAGTAAGAATAACGAGCGTAAATTTCACAATTTAAGGTAAAAAAATGAGAAATGTAGTTTTTCTTTTCCTGTTTGCTAGAGGGGAGGTGCATTGGGTGAATAAACCACCGTTCAAAGCATAAATTATTGTGGCATATTAGCGATAAATTGTAATTAGACTGTGGTGAGAAAAGGATGTATAACTTAGATTATAAGTTGAAGTTGAAATTTACGAAAAAATTAAGAAGTCAGCTTTAATTAAATTTTTCAACTTTGACAAAATTCTTTACAACATCTTTAACAATTTTTAACAGATTTTACTACTGACGAAGATAACTGTAAGTGTTATTGAAACGTTTAGATTGGATAATTTAAAATACACCATTAAGAAAACCCAAAAAAGATAAGTATTTTATTAATTAAATGCAGTTTAGGTAAAGATGAGTTTCCTTTTATTAATTCCGTTTTTCAACTAAGAAGCAGTGCACTAGAACCCTAAAAGCATCACATTACACAGTAACCACCAACTAATTAACATAGTTCATACATAAAGTTCAAAAGCACAATATAGTGTAGGTAGACATTAGCCAATGCCACCTTTTATAGCTGCAAGAATATTCACCGAAATATTGAACACAAAACGGAATTTTGAAACCTATATGGTTACATGAAAAATCTAATTATAATCTATAAATAAGCAGATCACATTTTTAAATTGCATTCAAATTTCTCATGTTAACAAATCACTTGCTCTGATGTGAAATTTTACAAACATTAACGCGAATCGACATTTTTCAAAATGAGAAACTTCCATCTTACGTTGAAACATTAATCTTATCCATACTTTTTCAATGTCACTTTCTTAAATATATTCATTTATTAAAAATTCGTCAATAAATTAATATAATTATGATTTTTTATTTAAATAAGCGTTTATTCTCTTATTTTCATTCATGAGAGCATCGATGTGTTAATAATGGGCTGTAAAATTTGGTGAGTTAACTATTCATTACAATCATGAACGTGCTTTGGAATGTAAATTCCCTTTACAACAGAATTATTATTTATTACGTGTAGTTTCTACTTTCAACTTTATTTAGCTAACAAACCGTAGACATGGAAAGCTAAAAATATCCTAATTTGGACAATTCGCACGCAATAAATCAAATATTTTTTGTAATTATCGATCACTATGTTAATTATATTCAAAAACAACATTTATCACTAATTTATAAGTTAAAGCAAATTTCACGAAATTCAACGATATACGTCAACGTGGCTGAGTAAATTTCGATATACAGGGTGTCTTACGTCCTGATAAATTATTTCAGACTACTGCGATTGGAATTTTAATAATTTGGACATGTATGCTTGAAAAATTTGGAACATTGGTGCTGTGGCAGGATCTACTGCTTGACAAGAATAGCTCTACGGGTGAAGTAATAAAAATAAACCCCGCCTATTGTTGCGCAGTGGTCGACATAGAGATTGGAAAGACAGTAGAGCAAACGCCAAATGCGAAAACACCTGCGCAGAAACCGAATATTCCATTAAAAAGAATGGAATAATGATATGAATGAGAAGTAGATATTATGTTCCGTCCACAAAATGTAGTGTTGTTTATTGTTTTCTAACCTCATTTTTCGTGCACGTTTTTATCAACTGTAAACAGTTTTTTTCAAAACTCCTTCCGTTTCAGCACCTTTTATTTACAAGTAAGTTGTAGGTATTTGTAATCCACAGGAATATGTATTAATATAATATATTGATTTGGTTCGTTGTTTATAATGGGTGATGCGAGTACATCGTCTGATAGTACATCAAACATTCCAGAAAGAACGGCGTGATCTTATCGCAAGATGCTCCGCGAAATTATTTGAATGTTTATCAATTTCATAAAAATATGAATGAAGGTATGTCATTATTGTACGATTAACATCTGCCAGTCAACCGTCAATGCTATCTATAATATTATTAAAGGTGACGAATCCATTGGTTTCTCTGGGAAGGAAACGTCTTTAAGAAGATTATTAAATAAAATAGGTTTTAAATGGACGAAAACCGTTGACAATCGTAAATGTTTAATGGAACGATACGATATACGATCTTTACGTTGTGCTTATATACGAGCAATAACAAAGTATCGAAGAGCAAGGCGACCTATTGTGTATACAGATGAAACATATATACTGGGTAGATGATTCCAACGACGGTTTAAAATATCCAATCGGTAAAGGTCATCGTCTTATAATAGTACATGCTGGTGGTGAAATGGGATTTATCAATAATGCCCTCTTAGTTTTTAAATCGGGCTCAAAAACAGGTGATTATCACGACGATATGAACTTTATTAATTATAAACGATGGATTGAGCACCAGTTATTACCGAATTTGCTCGAAAAGTCAGTTATTGTTATGGATAATGCAAGTTACCACAACACGTTAGCAGTTAAACATCCAACTTTTAGCAGTAAAAAAATGGAAATGATAACTTGGTTACAAGAACGAGGGATCGTACATGATGAATCCCAAACATAAGTGGAGCTTTATTATTTAATAAAATGTAATAAACCGAGCTACACGGAATATTCAATTGATGCTATATTTGCGAAACATGGTCACTCTGTATGTCGACTACCTCCATACCACCCGGAGCTAAATCCAATAGAAAAAATATGGGTCATTGTAAAAGCTTGGGTGGCATCGAGAAACACAACTTTTAAATTAGCCGATGTTGAAAAACTAACTCGTGAAAGTGTTCGATGGATTTGGCAAGAAGTGTGCCGTCATGTTAAAGAAATTGAAGAGTAATACATTTATAAAGAGCATATTATGGATGTCGTTTGTGAGAAATGATTATACGTAGGAGTGGAGACTCGTCAGATGAATTTTATTTTATATCAGATTATGATAACGAAAAATAAGTGTAGAGTAATTGTATAATATTTTATTGTACTTATATTGTTAATTTCACATTACACATGTGTTGTTCATGTTCTTAGATATGTTTCTAAGCACTTTTTAAACACTTAGTCTATGATCTACCAACATAACGTCTTCGTACCATAACCCTTTTTATAGTTCGCAGAGTTTTTATGCATTGTACCAATTATTATATATGTTCTACACATTAGGTAGTACTTCATGTAATCAATATTTGTTATGTGTTTAATTGCTTAATTATATTGATTTATATGTGCAATTTCTTATTTATCTTTAACACACTAATATGTATCGTGTTGACCTTTTTAACATGCTACTGCCATAGCTCAATGCTTTTATGAATACAACATCATTGTGAAAACCCCATAAAACCTGTTTTGTTGGATAAAAACCATCTGTTTATATTCGTATAATATATTTTCCTCATAACAAATTATATAACTGCTTCAACTTTACTTATACTTGTATACTATCTAATATTTGACTTCGATAAAACTCTACCCCCTCTATTACACCTATTTATAACCATCGCAGTATAAAACTGTTTAAACACGAATTATTTACCCTTAGAACTGTGGTTAATAATTAAAATGCGAATTACAACATATCCGAGTAAATTTATGAACAAGTAAAATAACCTTATATTTCACTATTCACAATTAAATAAATGTTTTTTTTTGTTTAAATTGTTCTAATTATAAAATATAAACATCATAATTAAGAGGTTATTAACTAAAAAATGTACAAAACGTAACTTTTACTTTTCTTAAAAAAACTAATATTTTCAGGTTAAATAGTACACAGTCACGTGATTTTTTTTCGCGCAGCTTGGTGTCTTCGTATTTGGGGTTTAGTCTACTCATTTTAGTAAGAGACGAAATACTGATTAATTTCTACCTGGATATCTTAAATTATGGCTAATTTGTAATGTAAATTTGGACAGCTGAGTTATCTATAAATCTAGATCTGTAAATGAATCAATACATTCTTATCTTTCATTTTAATATTTTCACACTTAACTTTGGACTCGAAACGAATAAAAATACATATGTCGATCCTTGTAAGTGTATAATTATACAATTATATATAAATGCTAAATAATTTAGTATCATCTCATACGTCTTGTAAATCAAATTAATTTTATATATAGAAAATAATTTAAAATTTTTATTTGAAATTGGATTTGATAGCAATATAAAAAATTTATTTTATATGATAAGTGCTGTAAAATATATACCGGGTGGCCAGATAAGGATGCACAGTGCTGTTTCTCGGAAACTATTCGTCGTAGAGAGTTGCGGTAAAAAAATTTATTCCTAAAGTGGACAAAAAAAGACCATGGAAAATATTTTCAAATTTGCAAGAATACCGCCAGGGGGCGTAACCGCTATCCCAAACTTTTAAAGTGAATTTTTACTGAAATCCACCCAGTAAATTTACGATTTAATTATATGCTTTTAAAGCTCAGCTTTATTCGTGTAATATTTGTTTGACATATTTATTCAAATAAATTGGTGGGGGGTAATTCAGTGATTTTTTAAATAAACAGCTGTAACTCTCAAGCGACTGAACTGATTTTAATAAACATAGTCTCGTTGGAAAAAGCATGTATTTCTCTATCAAATCCATCTTACCCGCAATATGTCTAATTTTTAGTGATGCCGATAGAGCGCGTTTTTTGATATAATATTAGAAAATTGCAAGATTCTCTAAAAAAATGAAATACAACAATATGACTTTTTTTCATAAAAATGAGGTGAAATCATCCCTAAATTGATTAGTGAAAACCGAATCTCGATGTCTTATTCACACCCTAAAATATCGATGAAAGCAAATTCAGATATTATAAAATTTTAAAAAGTCGATATTATTTAATTATTTGTCTTTTTTCAAGATTGAATGAAAAATTTCATCATTTATAATTTTTAAATAATAAAAGGTTTCATGATTTCAAAAATTAAAAAAAAACAGGCAGGGGCATAATAATCAATGCAGAGAATATGCAAGTCCTGAATAGGCAGAATATTATGATTAGGCCACTGACAAAAAACAAATACCTAAATAAAATTGTAAACAAATATTAAAATTTGACACACAGTGTAATTTATGTTTGTTGCACAAGTAAGTCCTTAAATCTACCTATAATGTCTTTTACAAATGAAGCTGTTGATATGATTGCGGTATATTTGGAAGGGCGTAGGACGTTTCGTCGCGGCCGGATCGCCGCGGCTGTTTCGCCGCGGCCGTTTCGCCGCAGGGCCATCTCGCTGGCCGTTTCGGAGCGGCCGTTCCGCCGCCAAAAGTACAGGGTGGCCAAATCTTCATAATTAATCTTAATAGGGAATCTCGTAAACTATGGCTCGTATGAAATAATGGACCTCGCATCCTTGATCTCTTTTTTTGAGAAAACACTACGAACTGCGTTGTATATATGAATTTATTAGAGACGGAATTAAGTCACTGTATAAAATGTTGTTTTAGTTCGTTTATGTTATTATTTTTTTTAATATCTATAAATTGTAATATATAAATTACGCCATAAAAAACTATTTTTTTTTCTAAAAAGCAGTAAAAGTGAGTTCATAAAATTCCCATTCCAAATAAAGATACATATTTTCGAAAAAGAAATGTTTATTATTTTCTATGTAAATACTACAATACGTCAAATAATTACATTAAATACATATAATACCTACATTATACTAATGAAATTGGTAATTATGGGCGATTGAACGCAAATATTCTAAAATTGTTCTGTCATTAAATTTTCTCACAATTCTTAAAATTCTGTCGTCATCTAATGAGTGTCCTAATGAAAATTATCTCATTAGAAATAATCGTTAATAAGGTTTAAAATTTGGTAGATACGTGAGTTTTTATACGATATATTTAAAAAAATGTAAGATGGTATGCGCTAGTGTTCAATTGAATGCAATAAAATAATGTTGGTGGCTAAACGGCTTGCGCCGAAACGGCCAGCGGCGAACTGGCCCTGCGGCGAAACGGCCGCGGCGGAACGGCCGCGGCGAACCGGCCGCAGCGAAACGTCCCACACCGTATTTTGAATGTCTTCAAAATGCGGCATTGGCTAAGAGAGTATACTCAGTTCGATATCTAGATCGGCGTCTACGAGATGCGAGAACTTTCCCGCCTTTAGTGCAAAATTTGCGTAATACTGGAAACTTTCGACCAAAGTTGCGAAGAGACTCTGCTAGAAGAATGGAAGACAATATTGTTAATGTCTTAGCATACGTGTCATTGAATCCCAACGTTAGTACGAGAGCATTGTCTCTGGCGTTGGATATGTCACGAACTACTATTCAAAACAATTTAAAGGATCATAAGTAAGTTCTTCACGTCACTAAAAATACTACTTTACATGTTTCACAATGTGTTTGTAATTTCAAATTTATAGAATGCACTCGTATCATATGGTTTTACATCAAGCCTTACATGACGAAGACTTTGACTGACGGATAGATTATTGGCATTGGGTGTTGAGCATGATCAGGGAAAATGGAGGATTTTTATCCGAAGTTCTTTGAACGGATGAGGCCACTTTTAAAAGTGATGATGAAACGTTAATGTGTATAATATGCATTATTGGTCTGACACCAATCCTCACTGGTTGCACGAGGTCCAACATCAAGGTCGTCGAAGTGTCAATGTGTGGTGTGGCATCCTGGACGTAACTATTATAGGTCCCTATTTCTTTGATGAATCACTAAATGGCGCTGTGTTTCTCGATTTTCTGGTAAACCAATCGCCTATTTTATTAGAAGATGTATCCTTGCAATTACGGTAAATATGTTTACAACTAGTGTAACGGTATAAACGGGTGGTAGAACGGGATTACAGATAAATTGGCCCCTTTTTGCCTCGACTAGTCAGCGTGCGGATCGTGGATTGATGTTAATAATTTTGCACATCCAGAATAATAAATCGTACGTCAGTCAAAATAGGGGATGAAGTCAAAATCGGTTCGGTTAAGGGCGCCAGGATATTTGATAGACAAAAATAAGGGTTGTCGTGCCAAAATTACGAGTACATAGCGTGTCTAAACATCCAAAAACATGCGCTTACCTATTCGTAATCAATCTCAGGTGTCCGCTACAGCAACTCGGCAAAATAACCTGAAATAGGGCTTCAAAAAGCACTGCACGCTAGTCAAATAAAAGCGTGATCAACACTTAATAAAATTACATTACTACACCTCAGTGTAAATAATTTGACGTTAACTAATAATCAAAACAAAACAAAAAAATCAAATAGATCACTAAATATTAAGAACGTTATTACTCCAAAAATAGAAACAAAAAGTTACGTTATTACTCAATAATAAAGAAAAAAAAACTAACTTCGTTACGTTATAACTTAAATTATCGGTAAATTTGCAAAAAAAAAAACTGGTATGCAACAGAAGGGTTTCCACAGAATACAAAACACATTTATAAAACAAAACAAAGCTATAATAAAATAAAATAAGGATAAATATAAACATACGATAAAGTGCATGGACAAAAAAACTACAAAGGCTTATTAGGCGACAGGATGTCTGATCAGAATCTGCTTACGCCGTACTAAATCGTAAACCTAAATATAAATAAACCGTGGATAATATACCCACACTACAATAGGGTCGATTGCCCTTTACTAATAAAATCAAAAATAGAAAAAAAGTGTGAAGGCGGAGCGTTAAAACTATAATTAATTCCAACAATTAAATTTAAAACAACAACTTACGTTAACAAAAAAACGATACACAACTCCGCTTTCCAACCTTCATCAACAAATAAAATAATTCGAGACACACAAAAATCTTCAAAATTTTTAATATTAAAGCCCACTGTTATATTACCTTACAGGGTCTAGCTAGCACCTCCTCTGTGTTACAACGATAGATACGACCCAGGTGATCGGCTATATCGGGAATGGAAACTCCCTGGTCCGGCAAAATGATGATAAAATTTTGACTGATATTCTGTTATGCACGAACAATTTCGTAATATAATCTCGTTAAAAGGTTAATGTGAGTGTTCAAAATTGTTTGATATCTTTTAGCTTTTAAAGTTCCTTTAAATAATTCTAATTTTCCACTAACAATCCTTATTAATTTGTCTAAATAACTATAAATTTTAATATCTATATAGCGAAAGTTTCTTTATCTTTACACACGCTTCATACGATAATTAAGTGGCACTCAAGAACGATGATTTTAAGTAAACCCGCAAAGGCGATATAAACCAAGAAGTCCATCGACGCACTAAGAAAACACGAAGATGTCCTCCAGGTAATGTTACGTAAACTCGAAACCGGCACTAGGTATAACCCTATGGTGGTGAACAATTTTAATAAATCCCTTTGTCACAGGTTATCTTCAGGAATAGTTAAACTACCCTTACTACACAAAAAAATACGTTCGTTAAACACCACAAGGTCCCAAAATATCAACGTTCTAAACCACCCCCTTAAAGCGCA
The DNA here is from genome assembly GCA_036346205.1 of Vesta saturnalis. Taxonomy (NCBI): domain Eukaryota; kingdom Metazoa; phylum Arthropoda; class Insecta; order Coleoptera; family Lampyridae; genus Vesta; species Vesta saturnalis. Next base: position 565,769 of record JARFJB010000935.1, on the reverse strand, counting down.
ACACAAGCGGCAACGTACAACTACTCGAAAGCGTGATCTGTCTTAGACTCCCAAAAAATTATTAACAATTTTCATTTTGGATTTTTAATCCCACTACTCATAAAAAATCTTATCTACTTTAATTCCACCAATTAAAAAAACGGAAGGGGAAAATTTAGTACCCCAATACCTAAATTTCGTTCTCGTCCGTAAGGACTCGGTAAATTTTGAAAAACAACACGTCAGCAAGATCAACGAATACAGCCTCTGTATGTTTACCTTAAAGTACGAACAATAAGGCCCACATGTTTCCTCTATCAATCAAAACCAACATACTCAGTATTCATCCGGACAACCGAAGTTAAGCGACTTTTGTCGCGACAATGACATCATACACAGATAAACCTATACTATTCATTTAACGTACTTAATTTTCTATTATATTTTTCGGAAATCAAACGAAATAAACCTTATTTAAATTTATAAACTACTATTTACAAATAAGCGTTAATCAATATTCAATAAACGAAAATAATACGGAAAAACAACCTAAATTTTCGGAATAATAATTTAAAAAAACACCAACTAAAGCTCGCCGTACACCTCCCATCCCTAAAGCTCGCTACACACGTTAAAACAAATTTACTATAAAACACTAAATTTGACAAAAAAAATGTATATACGGAATCTAACTAAGCGAATAAAACTACAAACAAAATTACCTACTACGTATACAGGGTGTTCAAAATACCCTGACACTAGATGGTTGCCCAGCACATTTTTCAATAAATGTGCGAGAACACTTAAATTGAATATTTCACCAGAGGTGGATTGGACGAGGAAGTCTATTTCATTGACCACCCCGATCCCCAAACTTAACCTGTTTGAAATCTTATCTATGGGGTCGGTTAAAAAATATTGTTTACGAAACTCCACCAACAACGAGAGACGATATGAAAGTACGCATGAGCGGCTCCAACAATGCATCGAGGTGGATGGGAGACATTTCGAGAATTTAAGTAGGCATTAAGTAGGTACTTAAGTAGGTACTTCATGTCTACTTAAGTAGGCATTATTACACAATCGGTCCTTTTTAGGGCCATAAATGGAATTAATAAAAAGACTCCCGCAAATTTGGAATAATACTTTTCAAAAATAAATCTTATCGTATTATTACATTTAATTTTTGAAATTATGAACACTTTTATTACTTAACAATTATAAAATGATGAAATATTTCATTCAATCTTGAAAAAAGACAAATAAATAAAAATAAATACCGGTATAATATCGACTTTTTCAAATTTTATGGTAACTAAATGTTCTTTCTTTGATATTCTAGGGTATGAATAAGATATCGAGATGCGGTTTTCACTAACCTATTTAGGGATGATTTCGTCTCAATTTTATGAAAAAAGTTGTATTGTTACATTTAATTTTTAGAGAATAGATGCTCTTTCCAATGAAGTTTATTAAAATCAGTTCAGTCGTTTAGGAGTTACAGCCGTTTACTTAAAAAATCACTGAATCACCCCCACCACTTTACTTGAATAGATACTTCTAACAAAAATTACTCTAATGAAGCTGAACTTTAAAAAGTATTTAATTTTTTGGTCGTTTACTAGGTGGATTTCAGTAAAAAATCACTTTAAAGGTTTAGGATGGCGGTTAGTTCCTCTGATGGTCATCTTGCAAATTTGAAAATACTTTCCACCGTCTTTTTTTGGTCACTTTAGTAATAAAATTTTTTACCGCAACTCTCTACGACGAATAGTTTCCGAGAAACAGCACTTTGGATTCTTATCTGGCCACCGGTACATATTTCCCGTCAATCTCATTTAAATTGAGATAAGCCGAAACATAATAGATGTACCGGAAAGTGCATCCAGAATTCTCAAATTAAAACTTAAAGAAAGTTTTTTATTTACATTAAAAGGATTACTGTTTAAAACAGTTAATTTGAGTTAATTACATTATTTTAGTGCTTTCATAGAAATATCTTTATTTTATTAATTAATTAAAGAATTTTTTTATATTTATTATAGTTTATTATTAATGTGAATTGAAATTTTAAAAGTTTGTAAATCAAGAATTAAGTCTACGTAATACTGTATGCACCTTGAATTGTGCCCGCGTAGTATCTATCTTTTCCCCCGAATGCGTTCTCTCTTCTTTGTGTGGGCAAGAGTCTGAAATCCTCACCCGTGGAGCCATTTTTGTCAAGCAGTACTCAAGTAAAATAATGGCGTCCACGCACGTACCAGTTCCTGTTACCGGGACCATTCGTCCCATATTACACGGAACTGTCCCATTATTAAGCACACCATTTCGTTTATGTAATTATTTCCATAAATTACGTAAATGTTTCGTATTTATAAAGAAGTCACGTTTTTGTCCCTTTTCTGAAGTTTCATCGTTTAGAAAGAATTAATTAGAGTCTAGAAAGTACCAAAGAGATATCAGGTTACAGTCTATCTAGATCGACAGAAAATCTGAAAATGCCAAAAAGAAGGTGTACATTTAATAGTGATTTGGAAAGTGAATATCCATTTATTAAAAAGACCACCTCAGATAGTGATGTAAAGTGGTGAAAATTTTGTGCACAGTTTTTACTTGTGCATGATAGAAAGGCGGATATTGTTCAACACATATGGACAGTTATGCATAAAAAGGCAAATATTGCTGCTTCTAGTAGTAGCAAGGTGTCGTCTTTTTTTCGTAAGGAAACATTTGAAAATGAAGAATAAAAGATATCTGTGATTGAATGTACTTTCTCCTACCGCAACGTGATCCACAATCAGTCCTTTCATTCAATGATAGCGTTTTTCAAACTTTGTAGTGCGTACCACTGGCATGGCGCCGCATATTGGCAAGGCGAACGCCATAGGTTGTAAAGGCCGGCGTAGAATGAAATTATATGATAAGGAAGAAGACACATTTTTTATTTATTTAAAATTCATTTAACAGGAAACAGAACAAAGTATGTCTTTGATAGGTACAAATTTAATGACTAATATGTGCCTGTTTCAAAGTACACGGTTTATCTGGGTTAAGTTTAATGCTTGAAATAGTCACACTCAGTTCCTCTTCTATTTGGAGTTTGCTCTTGTACTTAGATTTTAAAGCAGCTTCAGCAAAAAAAAAACACTTTTACAAAGGTAAGAAGTGGGAAAATGTAACAGTATCCGAAACGGTTTTGCTTGAATAAGAGAATAATCGCATGATAGTTCACTACAGAAATTCATTAACGACTTAATAGCAAAATTTGATTTTTTTTTCAGCTACTTGATGAAAGATCTATTAGTTCTTCTTCTTGCAACAACAGGTTGTTAGGTCTACCGTTAAATGGGTTTATTATCCAATTCCAATCACGTATTTTAATATTTCCTTCTGCGTAGAAGTGTTTACGGAAATTAGTTATGTCAATGGCCCTCAACTGTCTTTATCATTTCTTTCTTATAATTCTCTTCCACGAGTAACTCTGGATCAATTGAGACATGTTAGAAAACATCTCATTACAATTTTCTTTTATTATGTTATTCCATAACGGTATTTTCTTACAAAAATCGTGCACTCTGTCACTTAAATCAATTATATTGGCGTTACTACCCAGCGGCTGAAGATTAAGTGAATTAAGCTTTCCGAATATGTCCACGAAGTAGGAGAGCTTCATGAACAACAACGGGTTACAGAATTCATCCGCATGATTATGGCGTTCTTTACTCAAAAATATGCTTAGCTCGTAGATACGCTCGAAGACCTTACGCGAGGCAACCGTCTGGATGGAGAATAAATCAACAAAGATTTATATTCTGCTCCCATATCTTCACAAAGAGGAGCAAAATTATCGTCCTGATAGTTCTTGTTTTTATATAATTGACTGGATTAATAACAACTAACAAAACTAGATTTGCGCCAGGACTTAGTGTCTTCGATGCTAAAGCTTCCCGGTGTTATATACAATGTGTCCAAACTACTTCTGGAGATTCCTTCTTTACAACTGCTTCTAAATTATTATATCTACTAGAGATTGCTTGAGCTCAATCCGTACAAACACCAACGCAATGTTTCCACTGCAAGTTTGCGTTGACAACACCTGTTATTTTAAATAACTCAGCAACACTTGTTCTTTCTTCCACAGATTTATAAAATAATAATTCTTCAACTATTGTACCTCCCTGGCAAAATCTAATATAGCAGATTAACATGCGAATGATTACTGTTGTCTATGGCTTCAGCAGATTGTACGGAAAATCATTTTCCTACTAATTTAGATTCAAACTGTTGCTGATTATCCACGGACATATCGTGAATTCTACATATCATTTTACCAAGAAACCTTCTCAAGTTGTTTAGCATAGGTCTCACCAAAAGTTATTCCTGCATGATTACAGTGACTAACATCCCACCAGGGAATGGACTTCTTGCATAGTAGGGTGTGCCGAATATGATACAAAAAAATTGTTTTTTGAAAATGGATTTCTGATAGCACGAAATAGATACCTTCTTGCTTCGTTACGAAGTGTGAAAATGCTGGTTTCAATATGAGTACTTCTTAAGGGGGCGCAACGCAGTGAATTTTAAATTAAATTCAACAGTTCAGTTTTCTGTTATTTATTTGCTCATTACTAATACAAATACTAATACAAGTACTCGTAATAATCCGGATTCACTACGAGGAAGTAGAGGTAGGTCGAGCTCCACACCCAACCACACTACGATTGAGAGCTTTAAGACTTATAATCCTGCTTACAATCAAATTTAGGCATATTTTTTCGAGATGCAATCCTTGCACGGATAAAACCGTCTCTTGCTGCAAAACCGCAGACATCTGCAGATGCTTTAGTAATTATTTTTACCGCCCATTCCAAACCTTGCGTATGACACGGAAAACGTGGAAATTGTAAGACATCAACAGCTCCTGTGCTTACCATATCATATAATCGTTCTTCTCCAACTGTTCGTAAGATAGGTGGTTCCCTAGTAGCAACGTTCTGCCAGTCAATAATATCTATGTAGTCATCACATTCAAAGCGAAGCTTTGGTGATTCAAATAATCAAGGTTTGTCTGACTTAATCTTTCTTGCATTTATTATTCTTCGCAGCCCCAGCTCACGAATATGCTTTCTGTCGTCAGCAATCATCGCCAACAATATGTTTTCAGTATGTGCAAAGTAGTAATTTCTTTGTACAAGGGAACCAATAATATTCCTTAAATCTTCCGACAAATAGCAAGAATTCTTAATTAGTGCGAAAAGAAGTCTAGAACCATGTTTACAAGAGGGTGATTCTTTAATTTTGAAACAGGTTGGAGCACAAACTCTGATGACGTAATGTGCCAATATTTTTAAACTTTCACTTGATTTTCCGTCGAAATATAGTCTAAGAATGCGATTGGCAGCTGTCAGTCATCGCGAATGGGCTAATTTGCCAGGATTATTCAATGAAAGATCTACTGGACAATGACCGAAAACTGCATTGCAAATTTGTAGCAAATGACATGGTCTGTGCTTAAATCCGATGAATTCGTAACACTGGGCTACTGGCTTTGAATAACCTGGTAATTTTTTCGAATTTAAGCAGTAACTTTTCTATCGGTCCCGAAAAACATCGTGGTCCTGTAGTGTGACTATCAATGTGCAGCAGTAAGTGCCGGAGTGGTAATTCATTAGCATGTCGTTGGCAAACTAGCCATTGCAGCGGCTTTTTTAAGGAATCTTCTAGCAGTATAATGATGCCTCCTTAGGGTCCCGTACCTGTCAGCCATCGCTAATGGACTAATTTTGCCAGGATACTTCAATGAAAGATCTACTGGGCAATGACCGCAAATTACATTGCAAATTTGTAGCAAATAACACTGGGCTGTGCTTAAGTCCGATGGATTCATAAAACTGCGCTTCTGGCCTTGAATACCTTGGTAATTAACAACTGGCATTTTTTCGAATTTAAGCATTAACTTTCCTATAGGTCCCGAAAACCGTCGGGGTCCTGTAGTATGACCATCGATGTGCTGCAATAAGTGCCGGAGTGGTAATTCATTAGCATGTAGTTAGCAAACCAGCCACCTCAACGGATTTTTTAGGGAATCTTCTAGCAGTCTAATAATGCTTCCCTTGGGTACCGTATTGCATGCCATCCCATCGCAACCAATTTCAGCCAAATTTTCGGTACTGGTGCCGCTACTTTGAATGAAATTTAAAATAGCACCGAAAATATTTACTGCTGTAGAAGTATTTGGTGATACATGCTCCAAATATGTGGTCCCTGGTTTCGATATCAGCATAATACAGTAAACCTGTAGTACTTTCCATTTTTATTTTATATTTACCTAAGTGCTGTCTTTTTACCATCAAAGTATAAACCTGGCTGATACTCAATCGTTCCAATGTTTCCTGTTTAACTTTCCGTCTATTTACGTTTATGTCCCTTCTTATCTTATTTTTGTCGAAAACTTTTGACACATTTTCTGGACTAATAAGACCGACATCTTTCAAAACAGCATTTGCAATTGCTGCAGCAGAACGGGATGACACTATAGTTCTAGCGCAAGCCATTTCTGATTATGGTAGTTTAAGTCTCATTAGACTAGTTTTCTTTATAACTGGAAGGTCAAGCTCAGTAGAACAACAAGGTTATGAAACTAAAATGTTAAAAGTAAATGCTTTTCCTTTAGCACCGACATCGGCATCAAACCTGTGTGATTTTGATGGTAGAACCCATGTGGATAAGGTCACACAATGATTAATTTATAAATAAAAAAAAGTTACCACAAAATCAAACCTCTGTGTCAGACAAACTGGTTTAAATTTCTCCCTTGGTATACGCTTCTTGTCCGTTAGAAGCATCAGACTCCATTTTAGGTGTTTTGAGTCGCTTTAATTCCTTTTCCTTTCTATTCTGAGTAGCTTGTAGTTTCTTAGTAGTGATATAGGATAGTTTCTGTACCAGTTCAAGGTCACTCGCCTATTGCTTAGTATATGAGGTTATGTCGAATTTTCATGCGAACCGTAAGTGTGTGAGTGAGAGATAGAATGTATGGAGAGAGAAAAAGAAAGAGAGAGAGAGATAGTAGAGAGAGATAGAGAGAGAGAGAGAGAAAGAGAGAGAGGGAGAGAGAGAGTAGAGAGAGAGAGAGAATGTTTTGAGCTCTTGAAGCCAGTTTAAGCTTTTGGCGGGAAATTTGTTCAAGGTGATCTAAAAACAGATATGTCAAGGTCATCATCATCATAATGCAATTCTTATAAATCTAAAAAAATAGGATCAGTTCATGTCAAGGTCATCTGGACTGAGGGAGAAGGAGAGAGAGAATGTTCAAACTTTTGGGGGGAAATTTGTTCAAGGCGATCTAAAAACAGATATCTCAATGTCATCATCATCATAATGCCATTCTTAGAAATCTAAGAATAGAATCAGTTCATGTCAAGGTCACCTGTAGTGAGAGAAAGAGACAAAATGTTTGGAGCCAGTTTAAACTCTTGGCGGGAAATTTGTTCAAGGTGATCTAATAATAGATATGTCAAGGTCATCATCATAATTCAATTCTTAGAAATTTAAAAATATAGAATCAGTTTATGTCAAGGTCATCTGGAGTGAGATAGAGAGAGAGAAAGAGAATGTTTAGAGCCAGTTCAAACTTTTGGGGGGAAATGTGTTTAAGGTGATATAAAATTAGATATGTCAAGGTCATTATCATCAGAATGCAATTTCAGAAATCGAAAAATAGAATCAGTTCATGATGGGGGTAAAATGGATGTTTCAAGGTATACGGTTTTCATGGATACACACACAGATGTATAATAAAAGGCGGGTGCGCGATTCAGTAAATCAGAATTAGTAGAATGCACGATAAGAAGAGAAAGAAAAGAAAAGACATTATTGATTAGAGAAAGAAAGAAGAGGTTGGAGGATTTACTGAAGGCATTAGAAGAATTAGCCTGGATTTGGAATGTTATGAAATGAATAGAAAAATGAAGGACCTTCAGCTTAGCGAGGCAGGGGAGATGTGAAATTAAATTGATCTTTTAGAAAAATTAGTTTGAAATAAAAAATTTTTATCTGGATTGTTTTTATGATTCCTATACCAGAGGCTTATATTTAAAATTATTTTTGGGGGTATAATTTTACTCTGAATGCTATCGAAAAAAAAAACGTTTGAATTTATTAATACACGATTTCCCTCCTTCGAAAAATGCATTTTTGTTTTTTTGAAATAAAAATTTTTTTTTTCTATAACTCAAAAATATTTATAATCTTTTTATTAATATCAGTGTGCGAAATGTCAGTTTTTTAATTGCAAGCTACTTTTTCACGTTGCCCGTGGCAACACACGCAAAACATTTTGCACACTAAGGCGCAAAATAAATTGCAATAATCAATCACTTGAATTAAAAAATACCCAAATGATACTTTTAATTTAGGGAAAACTAACAAATATTAAATAAGACAATATAGTTAATTTTACCAATACTACTACTAATATTCCAAACTGTAATACAAATATGTAACTACCCCTTTTTATTTATACTATTGATATTAATAAAACTAGCATTGTTAAACATGATGTCCCCATAGATACGATTTATGTTGCAACATTTTGGAAATACGGGGCGATTCATTTGAATTTTTTAACAAAGTTCAAAGAAATTCTCAAATATAACAGTTATAGAAAAGATATTGTTTGTATTTCGTGGTAAAATTCATGTTTTATGACACATTTGAATGAATTTTTAACACTCTCATGTGCCATTTACAAAACACTCATTTTGCACACTGAATACAAAAATAACTATTTTGTCTGGATTGCTTTTATGTATAAAATTTTCTTTTAACCTTTTTATATTTATATTTTATATATTTAGCAGAGGGCGGAATGTTGTTCTACATAATAATCAGGTTCATTTAGAGCGTGAAATTCAAAGAAAAGCTTTATTCATGAATGTAAAAAACTTTATACGTTTGCACGCGTTACATTTTTTTTAAATGAAACTATTCTTTTAATAAGTGTGTCGTAAACTGATCCAGTTCTACATATAAACAATTTTAGATACAACTGAAAGAAATTGTGAAATTTTACTTTCTTTTCAAACGTTTGAAATTATACAAAAAAAATATAACTTGTTACTCTAGACCTCTTTTATCAAAATCTTCGTTATAAAAATTGTGTAAACCAATAAAAAAAGTATTAATATCTACATTTCTGATAAATGTGAGAAAAAAAACGCAAACGCATCGTTAAGCTAATTGCATTACTTTGTTGCAGGCCGGGTACTTGATGTATAAAAATAATACTGAAGCGCTTGAAAAACTAGTCTTTTTCATGTGTTTATGTTTTTAAATATCAATAAGAAGCTACCATTCAAGTTAAAAATCAGTCCTTGTACATATGATGTGCGTAATTAGTTTTAAAAAATGTTTAAGCTTTAGATATTAATAAAAAGGTGCCATTCAAATAAAAAACAGTATTTGTGATTTTTTAAATAGAAGTAGTAGTAGTGTAACTTGTAAGCAATTAATATAAAGCTGCACCATTCAAAGCGCTGTATTTAATGCATTCCTTTTGGCCAAGAATGTAAGGTTAACCTTGTTTGAAATAAATTTACATTTGTTGAATATTTTCTTTTCAGTTGCAAGTATATGTTACTTAATTTAGTTCTCATGTACTGATTATTCCATTACTATCTTTTCAGCATTACCCTGCAACGACTATCATAGCAACTCCAGTACAATATGGAGGGAAAAATTTGATGCTAATCGCTGAGGAGGAAGCCGGAATACATCCTTCCAGTACCTTGGAACAGTTTAAAATTAACAGTGTTAAGTGGTTGCGTCAAATTTTAAACGTGTATATACGAAGTGGAGTGTCACAAGTGTCTCGTGTGGAGCGTCTAGGTGTCGAATTAGCAGAAGCTACAAATAACTTAGAGAAAATAAGACATGATACAAGAAATGCCGAAAACATGTTACAGATACTAGACAATTTAGATGTATAAAGTTTTTTTTTAATCTGTGAATATGTCGGTCAAGAATTCAAGAAAAAAATTGTGCAGTGATTGTAATGGGGAAATGTGATAGTTTGTTCAATGATTCCATACACACATTATGTGTGGTCTATTTTATAAAAGATGAAATTAGCACCTAGTCTGACACCCAAGTTGTATATTAATCAAAAGGTTACTACTTGCTGACATGTTTCGGTCACATAAATTGCTGATGATTATCAAAGCTTATCTCTAAAACAATAGATCTTAAACACAAAATGTAAATTTTATAATAAATCTAATACCTCAAAAAGTTGATTATCCCTATAAATATTTGTGCATATACCACAAGTAAAAGAAAACTTAACCCTACTTTAGTCGCGCGGGTGACAGGGGTCAACCATGCCAATACTTCCGGCCATTCCATTTGATTGGTGCGGTTCTGTGACACCCCCTCCCATGTACCTTCCTATTTATATAGGATTAGTAGTTTATGCTTGTCAGTTGTGTTTGATTCAACGTGGTAGTGTTATTGTTGTCGCATATTTTCCACTGATTGACATTTGTCACCCGCGCGACTAACTACGTTACTATTGGCAAGCAGGTATATATTATTAACTTTATTATTTTTTCAATATTTTTTCACATGGATTTTTATAGTTTCCGAAAAAATTGTAAAATGTCTGAACTGAAAAAACTAAAAATCGAGTACAGCAAAGATCCAAACAAATTGATGGAATGGTATGACCTTCTTAGCGGCGATGAAAGCGGTAATGAGTCACCCGATGACAACAGCGACCATCACGAAGAAGACTGTATCGAAGAAAATACAGCAGACACAAATTCTGAACAGGGCGTCAGCGTTTCAGAATCTGAAGATGACAAATAATGACCATGTAGATAGACTTTGTTTTGTCGCTAAATATGGTATAACAAGATGACAGAAACATCCTCGACAACCATCCAATATTAGAACCAGAGCTTGTAATATTATTACTCACTTACCTGGACCGAAAAACAAATCCCGAGAAACAAAAAATGAAATCGACATTTTTGTATTATTTTTTGATGACGCCATTCTGAGGATTATAACCACTTGTACAAAGACATTCATAGATACAGTGAAAGACAATTTTTCTCGTGAAAGAGATGCGAGACATATGGATATTGTTGAGCTGAAAGCTTTCCTTGGGCTTCTCCTCCTGATAGGCTCTTTGCGTTGTTCTAGGAAGAATCTTAGTGACTTGTGGGATAATTCGACTGGGAATGGTCTAGAATCGTGTTATTTATCGATGAGCGAAAAACGTTTTAGATTTTTGCTGCGATGTATTCGATTCGATGATATCAATGACAGATTACAGAGGCTAGACATTGACAAATTAGCCCCTATTAGGGAAGTAATGACTATATTCACTAACAATTGTCAAAAATACTATACACCTGGAGAATATCTAACCGTCGATGAGCAATTGCTAGCTTTTAGAGGCAGGTGCCAATTTCGCCAATATATACCCAGCAAACCTGCAAGGTATGGCTTGAAAGTTTTCGCGTTGGTTGATAGCCGTACAGCCTATACTCTCAATCTGGAACCATATGTTGGAAGACAGCCTGACGGACCGTACCGTGTAAGTAATTCGGCAGAAGACATTGTTTTACGCTTGACAGAGCCGGTACAGAATACAAACAGGAATATCACCGGTGATAATTGGTTCTCCAGTTTATCATTAGTAAAAAAGTTGAAGCAGAAAAATCTAACATATGTTGGAACAATTCGCAAAAACCAAAGAGAAGTACCAAAAGAGTTGTTACCAAGAAAAGATAGAACGACACGAACGTCTATATTCGGATTTCAAAATGACTGTACAATAGTGTCTTACTGTACCAAGCCATCAGCAGTTGTGCTATTATTATCTAGTATGCACTTTGATGGCGCAATAGATATTTCGACTGAAGAAAATCAGAAACCGGAGATCGTGAAATTCTATAACATGTCGAAAGTAGGCGTTGATCTTGTAGATCAGCTTTGCGAAAAGGACAACGTTGCACGCAATACAAGAAGATTACAATTAGCCACCCACTCCTTATAAATTCAATTAGCTTTATTAATCAATCTATTCAGGCCGCGTTTGATATTTGTATGTAAATAAAGATTTTCCGTTTATATATAATATACTTAAGTATCGAGAGATCAGAAGAAAACCAGTTAGGGTAGGCTGTTAAATTTAACCATTTTGAATTGGTACTTTAGCCACATGCACAGAATGGCATTTATAACGTTTGTCATTTGACATTTTTGTAGTAAACGAAGTTTATACCCTAAAATTGAATCCAAAACAAAAAAATGTGCATGTGTCAAGTACCAATTCAAAATAATTAAATTTCACAACGTACCTTAAAAATTGTTTCTTTTTTGGATCTCTCATTATTATTCCTTGCAATTTTGAAATATAACTTCATTCAAAATGAATGTTAAATGATTTATATACAACGCCAATAATTGGTATATGTATTAGGAATCGTAATTTATCACTTACTTGTCAAATCAACTCAGTAAATCCCGCACATCATTATCAAGACAATTAACATCTTGATCTAATTCGACTATATTTTGTTTAATTGCACTTAATATAACACGTGGGGCCATTATTAATTTTCTAGCAAGTGTTACTAAACAATAGGTTTTAGTGAATTACACTAAATGGCTAGAATCGCCAAACAGGAACACCTGAAACCAACTCGAACCCAGAAGATTGTTACGTTTAATTGGCAATTCTTGCAAATTTTCTGTAGTTAGGTATTAGTTGTCGGTACATGTGTGTATTGTGGGTTGCCTATTCATCAAAAATTGACAAATGTAGTAAATAAACAAATTCTTTGGTAATTTTTAATTTTTATTACTGTTACTGACAATTCTATAATGCACTTCCGGTGAAAAATTCTCCCCTCAACGTCTTCCGCTAACAATTTTTGACATTGAGATTAGAAGGTTGAATTGTGTGGATGCCATTTTCTTTACTTGATTTCTTTAATTAAAAATCGCCCTATCAAAAAGGGGATCTGAAAGATTAGTGGCCTTTAGAAATTAAAATAATTAAGCCGTTATTGTGGTTCTGGTATTATCTTAATTATTTTCTCGATTCGAGGATTAAAAAGAAACCACACAATTCGCAAGTTCTTTATCGGGTGCACATTCCACCGTAGGGCATTATTACTACCTTACTATTACCCTATTATTTACCACTCGTGGACAAGCTTCAATTGTGTCGATACCTTCTCCAAAGGCTCGCACTACACCGTAGAGCCGGTAGGGTAACTATCATGCCACGGTTGATGTATTATTATAGTACCACGATATACTGATGTTACACTATTCTCTGAAAACCCACCGATTATAAGCAGTTCAACTACTGGAGTAACAGTACTTGCCTAAGGTCAGATCTGTGTTGTGTTTTGTCCGTTGTCCATCCACCTACAGTTCTGGATATTGTGATTTTATGTGTTGATGATTCACCGTCCAACTTTGTTCTACATGCTTTGTTAACCTAAAAGAAATTTGTTGTGTGTATCAAATATTATAACAGTCAATTATTGTGTACCTACTTACCTACCCAAGTTAGTTATTTTTATGTGTCACTTTGCTCCGTTTCTTTTTTTTTGTTGTGTAAATACATACCTACTTGTGTGTTACATTGCACACTCTACCGTTGCTTGACTCATGCATTATATTAATTGATGTAACGTATAGCTTTCTTCTGTATAAAGTACAATTTACACCTATCCATGTTCAACATGCTTATCGTTGACGACGCTTTATTGTCACTAAGCAGTTATTTAGGTGATAAGAGTCATAATTAAGAATCATTATTTTGGGATGTTTTGAACCCCTTTAGTTTTGTTTCATTATTGTAATTCACCCCCTTTCGCGTAGAAGTAAATTCATAATTTTTTTGATAATACTCATGATTTATTTGTCCTGCTATCTGTATGTGAGGCTAGAACAATTTACTTTTTTGCGTTTTTTGAAATATTAAGTATGTGTATTTTGAGTTTGCGAGGCCTATCCGAGTACTGGGTTTTTGTATTATAATTAGATGATAAAATTTTGTGGATCATTATGTTAGCCACTGCGTCGATTGTTCGCGCCGTTAATATAATTTCTTGTGTTATTTGGATTTTAGTTACGGTAATTTCTTTTTGTATATAGATATATTTTGTACTAATCTTTAAGATATCTGATCTCCTCAGATCTTTGCTAATAGAAAACAAACCAGATTAAAAATTAAATTTCCGTTTGTTATAAATTGAATTTAATATTTATCGTCCTCATCCATTTAAGTTTTGGTTATACAATTAAACCTTTCTTATTACTTTATCCTTCCTTTTGTGTACGCTTACGGGTCCTAAATTACTTATGAAGCTGAAGTAGTGTGAAATCGTTTCGAAGGTTCGTGTATTCAAAAAAACATATAATTAAGCTTCTGGCGCCCTTTATTGTCTTTCTTTAAATATCAGTCACCCACGATCCTTCCCGACTGTTTAGCTGGCCACGAACCCTTTTTTCCACCGCCCAATAAGCTACCTGCCTATTATCCTTCTACCTTCATTGTTCGTTTCTTTCTATCTGGGGTAGCAAAGGAAATTTGACGCCCTCGTGTGGGGCACCGCGTCTATATTTGTGATTGTGTTCCTGGTTCATTGTTTTTTCTCTACGCGACATTCAATTTTTTGTTTTGTTGTTGATTTTCTGTTTTGTTCAAACGATGAACGTCGATAAGTTATTACTTGACGAAGTTGAATACGAACTATCTGTTCGTGGTATCACGTGCGATGGGTCGGCACTTGATAAGAGGAAACTATTACGAGCTAGGTTTCGTGTTGAAAAACTTAATAATTTTAGTTTTCCCGAAATAAATCTGAATGCTGATGAGGAAATTTTAGTTTGCTCGGATAAACTGGTTCTTCTTAGCGCGGAAGTACAAGTATACCGGGCCACTCAACCCGATAGTGCATCCGAACGGCTTCAAACCCGACTCTTACATGTTTACGGTCGTTTAGATAGAATTAGTCCTACAACGGAACGGTCTGGCACTATGGATAAGTTAAAGAACCAATGCTTAAATGTCATGGACGACCTGCAAAGCAAATTTCAGTCCGATAATAAAGGAAGTCATGCCGGTATAATTGAGGAACCTAATTTGATTACACTGGATGATGAACCTATTGTTTCTCGCGCGGCGGAAGGTCAATCCCGGTTTGTGACCGAAAGGTTTCAGGATCTTTGACACTCTCTCCAACGGTACGTTTTGCTGACAATAATAGTCCTATTCTCCATTCAACAGTTGCACACAGTTCGACACCCCACTTCGGCAGTCCAAGGTGCAGTAGCACAAAAGTGGTACCGCCAACGTCCAACCCTTAGGGAATTATGTTGCCATCACGAAATGGAACCTTAAGTTTAGTGGAGATTCCAATCTCTCGAGTTTTCTAGAACGCGTCGAAGAATTACGCCTTTCAAGAGGCGTCAGTAAAGATCAATTATTTGTTTCGGCCGTTGAACTCTTTTCGGGCAATGCATTGATCTGGTATCGGTCAGTGCGTGACACCCTTACGTGTTGGGATGAACTCATCAGTGCCTTGCGACATACGTTTCTTCCATGCGATTATGAGGAAAGTCTGTGGGACGAAGTGCGAAATCGAACCCAGGGTCTGGACGAACCTGTCGCGATATATATTGCCATGATGGAAAATCTGTTCAGGAGATTTCCTCCTCCCGCTAGAAACCACTCGACTTAGTCGGATTAAGCGCAATTTATTACCGTATTTACAATCGCAATTGACGTTACACTTTATCCCTACTATCGCTGAACTGGTTCACGTTTGTAAGCAGTTAGAGGATACTCACATACGCACAACCAAATTTAAGCCTCCACCTTCGAACACTAAAATATACTAGAGCCCGATTTGGCGTATCAGAAATCGGTGCGCCTACTATCTAGAGCCGCGTCGCTGACCTCAACTGACCTCACTGTTGAAACCCAAGTCTCGGAACAACCCGCTATAGAAGTAGCATCAATCGTTTGCTGGAACTGTGACGGTCTTAATCATCGATCGGTTAACTGCCCTCAACCCAAGCGGGTACACTGCTATCGCTGCGGAAAACCTAACTTCACGACAAAGTCTTGCCCTACGTGTCGTTTAAACTCCAACCAGCGCAGTTAAGAGGTCGATTAACTCTGTCCCTTAACGGAACAGTCTGAAACTCTTCCGGAGAACGACCACCAACAAATTCTTCTAAATTTTATTCTGGCCAGCGTCGGTCATGACGAAAGGCCTTATCTTAAGGTGTCCGTTTTGGCAGTCAAGTGCTGGGTCTGTTAGATTCCGGAGCTTCATACCGTAATAGGAAAAGAAGGTTGGGAACTCCTAAAAGATCGCTGTAAGATTAACACAGCTCGCGCGAAATCTTGCATAGTTGCAAATGGTAACGAATGTGCCAGCCTAGGTACTGTTTTGTACCGTTTGTCTTACGAAAGAAAACCTGCGTAATGGAAGTCCTAGTGGTACCGTCCATCCCCAATTCTCTTATATTAGGTACCGACTTCTGGCGAAAATGGGTATTGTCCCAGATTTACGTCACGGTGAATGGGAGTTTTCCTCAAACCCCTCGTTGCGTTGTTAACGCCATTCAGGACGTGGAACATCTGTCTGATGATCAACAGAAATCGCTCCAAAACTTTATAAAAGAAACCTTTGAGACTATGGGATCGAAAATAGAATTACTCATCTTGTCGAGCATGAGATTAAAACCACCTCATCTCCGATTAAGCAGAGGTATTACCCATATCTCCTGCGTTGCAAAGGTACGTCGATCGCGAACTGGAGAAAATGTTAGCTGACGGGATCGTGGAACCTTCGACATCGGCATGGTCATCTCCAATAGTCATGATAAAGAAACGCGATGGCGAGTATCGTTTTGCGTCGACTATCGTCGGCTAAATAAGGTTAGTCAGCCGGACGCGTACCCTATCCCGTACGTTAGCGCTACATTGGATAAACTCAGGGATGCTCGGTTTCTTACTACGTTAGACATAAAATCGGCCTATTGGCAGATACCCGTAGCGCAATCCTCACGACAATTTACGGCTTTCACCGTCCCAAATCGGCCTGTTTCAATTCTGCCGTATGCCTTTCGGCTTACACAACGCCCCAGCCACGTGGCAACGCCTTATTGATCGCGTAATTGGAGCGGATCTAGAACCTTACGTGTTTACTTATCTAGACGACGTGATTATTTGACACAAACTTTCGACCATCACCTAAGTGCTTCGCGAGGTTATCAACCGGTTGACGAAGGCAGGCTTAACTCTTAGTCAGGACAAGTGCCATTTCTGTAAAGCGAATTACGCTACCTTGGCTACATGGTTAACTCTAAGGGCCTACTGGTAGACCCCGAAAGGGTTGAGGCTATCATTCAAATACCTACCCTACTTGCGTGCCTGAAATACGCCGCATAATCGGTATGGCGTCTTGGTACCGGAGATTTGTGCCCAACTTCTCCTCCGTTATCGCCCCGCTCACTTCCTTGCTGCGTAAGAATGCGTCCTTTAAGTGGACACCAGAATGCGATGATGCTCTTTCTAACATCAAGGAACACCTTATCTGTGCACCCGTACTGGCATGTCCAGATTCTCACTTCCGTTTGTTATCCAAACGGATGCGTCCGGTTACGGTATTGGCGCCGTACTCACCCAAAACCACCCAGACGGGGAAAAGTGATCTGTTACATAAGTAAGTCCTCACCAAGAATGAGCGTAAGTACAGCACTACCGAACGCGAATGCTTGGCAGTACTGTTCGCTATTGAAAAGCTACGTCCGTATATTGAGGCCAGCAAATTCACTATCGTGACAGATCATTATAGTTTGAAGTGGCTTAACAGTATCGCTGATCCGGTCGGTCGTATCGCACGTTGGGCGGTAAGGCTCCAGCAATACGACTTTGATATCGTGCATCGGAAGGGCAAGGAACATGTCGTTCCTGACGCCTTGTCAAGGTCTGTGCCCGTCATCGATGCCATCACTCATTCGAATATCAAGGATCTGTGGTATAAGCGCATGGTTCACAAAGTCAGTACCCAGGCTCGCAAATACCCATTATGGCGCGTGTCTGAAGGAAACTTTATAAAACGTGCAAGTTCGATTTCCTGAACTCGGAGGAAACTGACGAATGGAAAATAGTCCCTCCTAAAGACAAACGCGGCGAGTTACTGCGATTACATCACGACATTCCCATCTCAGGTCACTTGGGTGTTTCCAAAACTTTGTCTCGGCTAAATCAAAAATACTACTGGCCCAAAATGCGCAAAGACGTGGCCACGTACGTAAATCGGTGTCACACGTGTAATCAGACTAAGCCATTACAGCGCTGTCCAGCGGGCTTAATGGGGGGTCAGGCCAAAATCAACAAGCCATGGGAAGTCATCTGCATGGACATTGTCGGACCCTTGCCTCGTTCACGTAAAGGCTATTGCTTTATTCTTGTTATTGCGGACTGCTTCAGCAAGTTCCCTTTAACCTTCCCTATGCGTGCATCCACCACCACAAAAATCATAGAACTGGTGGAGCAAAACGTGTTTCTAATATTCGGAGTGCCTAAACGTATTATCTGCGACAATGGCCTCAATTTCGCAGCAAAGACTTCGTTAGGTTCTCTACAGAATATAATTGTCAAATTCTTATACGGCTAATTATCACCTCAGGCCAACCCACGGAGCGTATTAATCGTGTCCTAAAAACGATGCTCAGTTCGTACGTCCAGGATAACCATCGTAACTGGGATAAACACTTACCTCATGTCACGTGCGCTATTCGTACCGCAACGCACGAATCTACTGGTATGACCCCATACTTCGTTAATTTTGGTCGCGAAATGCGTCTGGTGAACGAAACCGGAAACACCATTAACGAGGACCCCTTAATTTTCGATCGGTCCCAAAATCTTCATACTCGTTCCGTAACGCTTCACCGACTCTACGAGAATATTAAAACTAGACTTAGGAGATCTTACGAAAAGCCCAAAATATTATGATCTCAGACGGCGAATTGACCAGTTCAACGTAGGCGACAGGGTGTGGAAAGAAATTATGTCCTTTCCGATGCGGCAAAACAGTTTTCCGCTAAGCTGGCGGCAAAGTTCGTAGGGCCTTTTGTTATCAATAGAAAGTTCTCTCGTTGGGTCTACGAACTGAAAGACCCTGACGGGAATATCCTAAGGGAAGTTGGCATGCCAAGGACCTAAAACCATTTACTAATAAGGAAACGGACGTCTCGAGTAATAGTGTTTGGTTACCTTTTTTTTTGTTTGTAACATGTGTTTCCTGTAGCTCTATATCCGTCTATGTTCGAAGTTTTCGTGTGTTAATCATATAGGAGAAAATTTTGGGAAAATTTTCTTTTGTGAGGATTCTGTTACGTTTAATTGGCAATTCTTGCAAATTTTCTGTAGTTAGGTATTAGTTGTCGGTACATGTGTGTATTGTGGGTTGCCTATTCATCAAAATTGACAAATGTAGTAAATAAACAAATTCTTTGGTAATTTTAATTTTTATTACTGTTACTGACAATTCTATAATGCACTTCCGGTGAAAAATTCTCCCTCAACGTCTTCCGCTAACAATTTTGACATTGAGATTAGAAGGTTGAATTGTGTGGATGCCATTTTCTTTACTTGATTTCTTTAATTAAAATCGCCCTATCAAAAGGGGATCTGAAAGATTAGTGGCCTTTAGAAATTAAAATAATTAAGCCGTTATTGTGGTTCTGGTATTATCTTAATTATTTTCTCGATTCGAGGATTAAAAGAAACCACACAATTCGCAAGTTCTTTATCGGTGCACATTCCACCGTAGGGCATTATTACTACCTTACTATTACCCTATTATTTACCACTCGTGGACAAGCTTCAATTGTGTCGATACCTTCTCCAAAGGCTCGCACTACACCGTAGAGCCGGTAGGGTAACTATCATGCCACGGTTGATGTATTATTATAGTACCACGATATACTGATGTTACACTATTCTCTGAAAACCCACCGATTATAAGCAGTTCAACTACTGGAGTAACAGTATCCTAAGGTCAGATCTGTGTTGTGTTTCCGTTGTCCATCCACCTACAGTTCTGGATATTGTGATTTTATGTGTTGATGATTCACCGTCCAACTTTGTTCTACATGCTTTGTTAACCTAAAAGAAATTTGTTGTGTGTATCAAATATTATAACAGTCAATTATTGTGTACCTACTTACCTACCCAAGTTAGTTATTTTTATGTGTCACTTTGCTCGTTTTTTTTTTTGTGTAAATACATAACTAATTGTGTGTTACATTGCACACTCTACCGTTGCTTGACTCATGCATTATATTAATTGATGTAACGTATAGCTTTCTTCTGTATAAAGTACAATTTACACCTATCCATGTTCAACATGCTTATCGTTGACGACGCTTTATTGTCACTAAGCAGTTATTTAGGTGATAAGAGTCATAATTAAGAATCATTATTTTGGGATGTTTTGAACCCCTTTAGTTTTGTTTCATTATTGTAATTCACCCCCCCCTTTCGCGTAGAAGTAAATTCATAATTTTTTTGATAATACTCATGATTTATTTGTCCTGCTATCTGTATGTGAGGCTAGAACAATTTACTTTTTTTGCGTTTTTTTGAAATATTAAGTATGTGTATTTTGAGTGCTCTGCGAGGCCTATCCGAGTACTGGGTTTTTTTTGTATTATAATTAGATGATAAAATTTTGTGGATCATTATGTTAGCCACTGCGTCGATTGTTCGCGCCGTTAATATAATTTCTTGTGTTATTTGGATTTTAGTTACGGTAATTTCTTTTTGTATATAGATATATTTTGTACTAATCTTTAAGATATCTGATCTCCTCAGATCTTTGCTAATAGAAAACAAACCAGATTAAAAATTAAATTTCCGTTTGTTATAAATTGAATTTAATATTTATCGTCCTCATCCATTTAAGTTTTGGTTATACAATTAAACCTTTCTTATTACTTTATCCTTCCTTTTGTGTACGCTTACGGGTCCTAAATTACTTATGAAGCTGAAGTAGTGTGAAATCGTTTCGAAGGTTCGTGTATTCAAAAAAAAAAACATGTAATTAAGCTTCTGGCGCCCCTTTATTGTCTTTCTTTAAATATCAGTCACCCACGATCCTTCCCGACTGTTTAGCTGGCCACGAACCCTTTTTTTTCCACCCCGCCCAATAAGCTACCTGCCTATTATCCTTCTACCTTCATTGTTCTTTTCTTTCTATCTGGGGTAACAAGATATAACATTTAAATTATTGTTTTGATAGATGTAATTATAGATTTAACTACCCTATTTATTCTTCACCCCTTAAGAATTGTAAATTTTATCTTAGGAAATAAAACTGTTAATTTCAACTTTCCTTCATTTAGGTAGGCAACACACATACACAAGCAGTGATCTTTAATATGAACCTTATATATATATATATATATATATATATATATATATATATATATATATATATATATATATATATATATATATATTTAAATAAGACATTTTTTCTATGAAACTTGTGTAAATAAACATACAAATTAATTCAACGTTTCGGGAACGTCCTTTGTTCCCTTTGTCAAGAATTTATTTTGACAATTACAGTAATTGAAATAAGGCAACTATTTTTAACAAGTACAGAATATGAAACAAGGTAACTAATTTAAATTTAATCTAGACGGGTGTGTTTGACTTCGGGTAGTTGGTCCAGTACATGACGTAGAAGGTGTAGAAGTGGGGATGTCAGCAATAGTTGCAGCATAAGTGTTTGAAATTTCTGGAAGATTTGGAGTTGGTTGAAATGTCGAATCAACTTGTTTAATGATATACTTCCAAATTTGTGGGATTCTAGAAGTGTCGTCTCGTTTATTGAGGGCGTTTGGTCTTCCTTCAATTTCAACTGCTTCTCTAATAATTCTTTCTTGTAAGGTATATAGAGGTGCAATTAAACGGATATTATTGGTGTTAATTTGGTGTCCTGTATCTAAATGATGTGCAGCTAAAGACGATGATGGATAGTGCAGTTTAATTGCTAGTTTGTGTTCATCGGCTCTCGTATATAATATTCTATTAGTTTGTCCGATGTAAGTTCTTCGACAGTTGTTGCACGGTATCTCATACACTCCTTGGTATTTATTGGGAATTTTGTCTTTGGGGTTTCTCAAAAGTTGGGACAAAGTTGAATGCGGTTTGAATACCGGTCTGAAGTCGTTTTGGGAAATTTCTTTGCTATTCTGTCTGTAATTCCTTTATATAAGGTAGAATAACAGGAATCTTGCGTTCATTGTTTGACAAGTTATTATTTCTTGGTCTTCTTATTCGTTGGTAATTTTCAATATTTCTTGATCTTTGTATCCATTTTGAAGTAGTATTTTATAAATAGTCTTCATCTCTTCTGTTTTAGAATTTTGGTCAGATAAGTGGTAAGAGAGGTATATCAAGGATTTCATAACGCTACGTAATTGACCAGGATGGTGAAGCGAGAGAGAGTTCAAGTATCTATTCGTATGAGTTGGTTTTCGACAAACTTTGTGTGCAAATTTACTATTAGGAAGTCTTGTTGTCAGGGTGTTCAAAAAAGAGAGTGAATTATTTTCTTCAACTTCCATAGTAAATTTGATGTTGTCGTAAATCTTGTTAATATTTCCAGGTTTTCTTTTCCATGAGACCAAACTAGAAATGTGTCATCAATATAACGAAACCAACATTTAGGCTTTAAATCTGCAGAATTTAAAGCAGTGGTTTCAAAATGTTCCATATATACATTCGCAAAAGCTGGAGAGAGTGGCAAGCCCATAGGTGCTCCTTGAATTTGCTTGTAGAATTGTTCTTTGTGTGTAAAATAGGTTGAGTGCATGTAGTGGTTTATCAATTTGAGTATATCTTGGTTTATTGAGTGTTTTTCTTCTAGAATTTTCATCGTGTCTTCAATAGGTATTTTGGTGAAAAGTGACGTTACGTTGAAGCTAACTAAAATGTCATTTGGTGCCAAGGGTACAATTTTGAGTTTGTGTAGAAAATCATAAGAGTTTTTGATGTAGAATACAGCATTTTCACAAATCGGTTGGATAATTTTTGCTAGATAACGAGCAAGGTCATGAGTCGGAGAATTGAATGCACTGATGATAGGGCGTAATGGCCAGTTTTTCTTATGTATTTTTGGAAGTCCATATATTTTGGGGATTCCTGAACTCTTCTCTCGTGGAATTAGTTTCTATTTTGTTTCTTTGTCTAATTTTGTAGGATTAATGATCTATGTAGGTGGTAGGATTATACTGATTTTTCTTATGTTCTGAAGAAGTTAACAGTTCAGACATCTTGTGGTGATAGTCTTTGGAGTTAACAATGACAGTAGCGTCTCCTTTGTCAGCGGGTAGTATTAATATTTGGTCGCCATTTTGATTTGGTTTAACATTTGGAGGTCTTGTTTGACGATATTCTGTTTGGGAAGTTTGCAGTTCTTAAGAATGTGTGCTACGTTGAGCCTAATTTCGTCAGTGACCGTAGATTCTGTATCCTTTAAGGCGTATTCTACGTTGGTAATGATTCATCTATAACATCAAGCATATTATTATTAAATTCTTTGTCACTGAAATTGTGTACCGTCCTTAACGGTTTTACATTATTTGCCTGCGATGTATGAGGCAGGCGTTCAAATTTTTGTCTTTGTCGGTTAGTTTTTATCATCAAGGACGACTCTACAGTATTTTCAATGAGGCGATCCACCGTATCGAATATGAAAGGATGAATGTTGAAGCATGTAAAGTTTGGAAGGTGTCATGAAGGGTACAGTTGAGATAGTCAAGTTTAGCCATTTCATTGGCAATCGCTTTTCTTAAAAGGGAAAGGCTTGTTTTGAATAAAAACTTATAAGAACCATTAATCTCTGGTCTTGGTTTAATTTTTCCATCACTCCTAAACGGATTCCCGTAGAAAACATCATTACCAACGTAGAATACGCCTAAAAGTATACAGAACCTACGGTCGCTGACGAAATTAGACTCAACGTAGCACACATTCTTAAGTACTGCAAACTTCCTGAACAGAATATTCCCAAACATGACCTCCAAATGTTAAACCAAATCAAAAATGACGACCAATTATTAATACTACCCGCTAACAAAGGAAACTCTACTGTCATTGTCAACTCTAAAGACTATCACCACAAGATGTCCGAACTTTCAACTTCTTCAGAATATAAAAAAAAATCAGTACAATCTTACCACCTACATATAAAAACAACAAAATCTATCATTAATTGTACAAAATTAGACTAAGAAACAAAACAGAAACTAATTCCAAAAGAGAAGAGTTCAAGAGTCCCCAAAATATATGGACTCCCAAAATACATAAGGAAAACTGGTCATTACGCCCTATGGTCAATGCATTCAATTTTCCGACTCATGACCTTGCTCGTTATCTTGCAAAAATTATTCAACCGATTTGTGAAAATGCTGTATCCTACATGAAAAACTTTTATGATTTTCTACACAAGCTCAAAATTGTACCCTTGGCTCCAAATGACATTTTAGTTAGCTTCGACATAACGTCACTTTTCACCAAAATACCTATTGAATACACGATGACAATTCTAGAACAAAAACACTCAGTGTACTCAAATTGATAAACCACTGCATGAACTCAACCTATTTCACATACAAAGGACATTTCTACAAGCAAATTCAAGGAGCACCTATGGGCTTGCCACTCTCTCCAGCTTTTGCGAATGTATATATGGAACATTTTGAAACCACTGCTTTAAATTCTGCAGATTTAAGACCTAAATCTTGGTTTCGTTATATTGACGACACATTTGTAGTTTGGCCCCATGTAAAAGGAAACTTAAACCGTTTTCTAGAGCATATTAACAACATTCATGACAACATCAAATTTACTATGGAAGTTGAAGAAAATAATTCACACCCTTTTTTGGACACCCTGATAACAAGACTTCCTAATAGTAAATTTACACACAAAGTTTGTCGAAAACCAACTCATACGAATAGATACTTGAACTCTCTCTCGCATCACCATCCTGGTCAATTACGTAGCGTTATGAAATCCTTAATATACCGCTCTTACCACTTATCTGACCAAAATTCTAAAACAGAAGAGATGAAGACTGTTAATAAAACACTACTTCAAAATGGATACACTGTTATTCTACCTTATATAAAAGGAGTTACAGACAGAATAGCACAGAAATTTCCCAAAAACGACTTCAGACCGGTATTCAAACAACATTCAACTTTGTCCCAACTTTTAAGAAACCCCAAAGACAAAATTCCCAATGAAAACCAAGGAGTGTATGGGACACCGTGCAATAACTGTCGAAGAACTTTTATCGGACAAACTAATAGAATATTATATGCTAGAGCCGATGAACACAAACTAGCAAATTAAACTGCACAATCCATCATCGTCTTTAGCTGAACATCATTTAGATACAGGACACCAAATTAACGCCAACAATATCCGTTTAATTGCACCTCTACATACCTTACAAGAAAGAATTATTAGAGAAGCAGTTGAAATTGATAGAAGGCCAAACGCCCTCAATAAACGGGATGACACTTCTAGAATGCCACAAATCTGGAAGAATATCATTAAACAAGTTGATTCGACATTTCAACCAACTCCAAATCTTCCAGAAATTTCAAACACTTATGCTGCATCTACTGCTGACATCCCCACTTCTACACCTTCTACGTCATGTACTGTACCAACTACCCAAAGTCAAACACACCCGTTGAGCTTAAATTTAAATTAGTTACCTTGTTTCATATTCTATACTTGTTAAAAATAGTTACTTTATTTCAATTACTGTAATTGTCAAAATAAATTCTTAACAAAGGGAACAAAGGACGTTCCCGAAACGTTGAATTAATTTGTACGTTTATTTACACAAGTTTCAAAGAAAAAATGTCTTATTTAAACATTAATACTTGTGGAAATCTAAACAGAAATATAATATTCCTATACGGAGAAGAAACTTTGAATACCATCAAGACCTACAGAAAGCTACGTATCAAAACATGTGAAACACTTACTAATTTAGCTTCTTTAAAGCGTTGTCGTTACAATAAAATGATACCCAAGGGAATTAAATTGAAACCAAGATCAGACATTAATGGTTCTTATAAGATTTTATTCAAAACAAGCCTTGCCCTTTTAAGAAAAGCGATTGCCAATGAAAGGGCTAAACTTGACTATCTCAACCGTACCCTTTATGACACATTCCAAACTTTACATGCTATCAAAATTCACCCTTTCATATTCGATTCGGTGGATCGCCTCATTGAAAATACTGTAGAATCGTTTAGTTATACAAGTTTCAAAGAAAAATGTCTTATTTAAACATTAATACTTGCGGAAATCTAAATAGAATATATATATATATATATATATATATATATATATATATATATATATATATATATATATATATATATATATATATATATATATATTAGTGTACAGTGGCAAAACAAGCAGAGATTCGGTACATCTCAATTACTGGGGAGTGACCATCAATTTTTTTTCTAATATCTCATTAATTCACAAAAATGTTAGAATAGCTGCGAATAATTTACCATGTGTGTGCCGGGTAATACAACGATAGAGTCAAACAGACTGGTGCTTTATAAGTAAACTTCGTCAGTATTTATCGCATTATATGGCTAGTTACAGTGTGCATTTTAAAATTATTCTTGACTATGCAGAGTATTACAAGAAAGCAGGGCAAGACAAGGTTAGTACTTTTTTAATAGAACACCCTGTATAACCATGTATATTTTGAAGTCTACGTGCAATTATAAAACTTTATTATTAAGGTTTCAGTGCATGTAACATTTACGGTTTATGAAATGAATCGAATTCTGTCCAAAAAATCGCATTTACAGGTACAACTTTATTATTAGGTACCATCCTCTGATTTGTTAGAAAAACTTTTATATTTAGACCAAGGAAACATCAAGCTTAAACCTATGTTCTGAAGAAGCATGCAATATACTACAGGGTGTAATACATGTATGTTCAAACCTGCGAAGCTTGAAATTCGAAAAAGTCATTTTCTCAAGTAGAGCACTTCGTATAGTTTTACACTGCGTTAAAGAAAATCAAAAACCACCCAATTCTTCATAAATGTATACTATATCTATCTGGCAACTGTTTTTGGATTATTTTGATTTTTCTATGTCATTCAATATTTCAATGGTTTTTCTACTCTTGTATATATTTCATAAAAACTTACATCTTGTAGTAGAGTTGCACTCTGATTCAACAAGATAACCTTTTACAAAAACATGTTAAATTTTTAATTGAACGATCAAAGTTCGTTGGATATAATCCTATGCACGGTTTATATTGCTTTTGTCAGAAAGTTAGTTTCGGAAGTAAGGTTTTTCATAACAACGTATGTTCTAAAATAACTTCCTTAATTTTTATTGAAATTACACAGTCTCCTTTTGTCTACACTCAAGGTTACTTAATGCAAATGTAAACTCCATCATCTACAAAATACCCATACACATTTGCCTTTCATATCTCTCATTGAAGACATCGAAACAGATTACTCTACAATTACATTCAGTTGATTTTCATGGCAATGAATTTATCTTACCTAAATAACTATTTAGTTATGCGGTTATCCATGCTGAAAGTTGATTAAATTAACGAATTATAAGTAAAACAATCGACTTATTTATATATTTTATATCCATATATGCGTGTAACTTGTATATAATAACTGTTAACCATTGTTTACTTATTTGTTTACATTGAACAAGTATATCCGTGACGATTGTAGCGCTGAACGTGTAACGTGTAATTAATGGAAATTCTATTTGATTGGTATTTATCTTAAATTTAGGGTAGAGACTGTGTGCCACTGTTACACGGTAAAATCCCAAGAAACATCGTGCGGGTTGCCAAGCTAACTGCAGTGGAAGTGGGTAGTTTCGACACAAGACGTAAAATGGTTTAGTTTCAAACATGCTTACCATAAAACAACAAATGATGAGGCTCAATCCAGGAATAATTGTCTCTAGGTTAAGTTAAATTGATCCTATCTGACTGTGAGAGATAGAGTTGTGGCCTACTCGGTAAAATCATACACCATTCAAATTCAAGCATTCAATTCGTACACTTTTTCCTTTAAAAGAGCACGTCAAACTTCAAAAATTGAAAAACGTAACGATTGGTTCGTCGTTTACATATCATATATTTTCTCAAATTCTATTCACAATTCTTTATCTTTAAAATGTACTTAAAGATTCACAAACATGAATGAATCGCTATATTTCAAATCTGGAATTTCTGCTTAATAAATAAATCATGATCATTACTCTGTATTCAGTGACTTGATCAAAATTAATTTAATTCCATTTAATCGAAAGTATATCAATATACTTGATAGAATTTTAGGGTCAGAATTAAAAATAAACTAGCCGGGATAGTTGGAAGAATCTCTCTTACCTAATATAACAATACCATTATAATATTGGCGCTGTCACGGTCGTCAGATAATCCTCCTATACTACAATAAACACAATCGAATTGTTGGGTTGATCGGCCAATTTCCATAGTTTTTCTTTTAATAGCGCGACGTTTCGGAAGCGGACTCTGCTTCCATCATCAGGCTTAGTTCTGAGGACTGTTTTCTCACACTAGTCAAATTCATATGTTATGATTTTTCCCAAGCACTCTCAGATTCGAGCTTTGGTACCTTTCACTTATAAGTCTGACACCTTTACCACTGATACACTGAGTAACCGGCTGGAAACTCAACGAACATACATCACATTAGCAAAAATCCAATAAGCCAAGCTAGTGTGGACATGAAACCCATATGGATCCCAATAATGCGCGAACATATGTTGGACTACTCCGTGGCTCAGCGGTAAAGGTGTCAGACTTGTAGGTGAAAGGTGTCAAAGTTCGAATCATTTATAATGCAGAAGAATAATTTAGATTTAATTGAAATTACAATTATTCATTTTTACAACTCTTATCTTTTTTATTCGTAACTATGGTATCGTAGCTATTTACAATAACTTGTAACATTCTCCCCCAAAGTTGAGAAGATCCGAAAATTACAATACAATAATAAAATTAATACAATTGTCTTATTAGAAAACATTATTCTGAATGTTTAGTTGGTGATCAAATAGCTCTTCCTTCACTATTAGTAACTACAGATAAACTAGGAATTGTTGAATGTTTGCTTATGGTTGTTTGAACATTTTTATCATTGCACTTAATATGCGTAAACTCTGAGTTTGCGATATTTTTCAAACATCAACAGTTAACTTTAAAGGGTATAGTTTTTGTTCAGATCAGTTTATAAAACCGTTTTTGCATTTTAACTTTGCGGTACGAACCACACCATCTTTACTTGTAAATACCTCGATAATACGCGCAATGAGCCAATTCTGACGTTTTGATCAAATTCTTCACGTAATGCCAATTCGCCTAGTGGTAAAGGTCTTATACTTTTGCGACTTTTCGTTAATAATAAGGTTAAATATACTTCAGTAAAACGCCTTCTAAGTTCCCTACGCAATTCATATAAATGGGTCTTGATTTCGTAAGTCCTGTAAAATTGGAAATAAATAATTAGGATCTTCACTGATGTAAGTTAAAGGACGAAAGTTTACAAGTGATGTACTTCACATAAAATGGTAGATAAATCATGTTGTAACCAATCCACCGTACCAACTAGTTACTGGCGGATTTTGAATCCATTTAATTTTTGGAACTTTTTCTAAATGCCTTTCAAAAGCGTTCAATATATTGATAGTTCCAATAACATTGGTTCCATTATCTGAATACATTCTTACTGGTTTACCATGTCGTGTGACAAAACGTCCAAAACATCTAATGAGCAGGTAAAGTTGCAGTCAGAGGTATCGTAGGTTTGGCCGTGGAAAACAATACATCTTTTGATGACTTTTCTGACATTTTGAATAATTTTAGGAATCGAATATTTCTGTGTCAACAATGTCAACATTATCTGTTTACTCCCAAATTAAATGTCCAAATCTTTAATATGTTCCGTGCTGTTTTTTGTATGCACCTGCATAAAATTTCTTAGGCATGACTAAATTCTGCGGATGTCAATGGGACTTTAATTCTATTATTTACATTCTTTTTTCTGGCACTGTAAGTGAATCGACAAAAAATTACAATCATTCTTTTGCTTCGCATAAATGATGAAAAGTGTTTCGTGCACGTTTCATACGGTACTCGATTTACTAACACACAGAAGTATTAGTTATAATGGGTTAAATTCGTTCTGTATCAACTTCTGGTACATACTCAATGTTAGATTTTCGTCATTGATCCATAGGATATCGTAACCATTCTAGTCTATTTTACCACTGTGACTGTACCAATTGTTCAACACTGCATCCTCGACTTGGTAAATCAGCTGCATTCATGTCACTAGGAAGGTGTCGCCAATTTTCGATAATTGTGAGTTCTGCAATTTAACGCACTCTATTAGATACAAAATTTCCCCATAGTGTAGGTTGTTTTAACCAGCATAAAACAATCATTGAATCAGTGTGAAAATATGCCGGAAGATGTACTCGGTTTAAATCGTTAACAATATTATGGTATGGACGACTTCCAGTTAACGCCTTCAATAGTTTCATTCGTGGAATTTTAGGACGATCTGTCGGTGCAATTACTTTCCTCGCTTGAATTAATTGTACTTCAACTGCACCTCCATAGTCCGAACGTAGAAAAATACATGCTGCGTAAATTGATTTTGAAGCATCTACAAATATATGTAATAACCAGGTTAGTTTTGGTAATAGTCGGTACCACTCTTGAAATTCATTCGCTAACTCAGCCGGTAAAGGTCCAGCTCAAGAAAGTTTGATTTGCTAAGCCTTTTGTAAAATTAACTCTAGACTAGTTTTGGTTTCCCATAGTAACACTAAAACAGACGTGTGATAACGTTCTTCGTCCTTAATTCACCACGAATTGATCAAATTTAGGCTCCGTCCATTATTTCCTCTTGGAATATATTAACATCTTACATGTTGAAGAGAAGCCGCAAGGACCATCAGCATAAAAACTCTTTTTTAAAACAGACAGTTGATTTTTTACCTTTCATTTCATTTAAGTGATGTTGAATTATAGATGTTAAATGAAAAAGTGAAGATGTTAGTGCGAATGGAACCCTTTGGAAAAGATATTCTGTCATGTATCCACTGGCATCATACCACAAGAATCGAAAGCCTCACGATCTTTATGCTGTATTCCAACCATTAAAAATGCTTTGCGAATATCTGCGATTATACCAATTGATCCCTCTCGTAAACGAGTTAATACAGAAGGTGATGTTGCCAACAAATTAGGTCCTTTTTCTAAACATTGGTTTAAGGAAACTCCAGTATCTGTTTTGGCTGAACCGTCAAAAACCTGACGATGCTGATTTCTTGAATACAGGACGGCGTGGTAGATAATGGAGAATTCCTTTAATCTCCGAAGTAGCGCTCCCTATGATACCTTCTGCTATTGTAATTGTATTGTAATTCTTTGACTACGAATTATTGCCGCTAGTTCATTCTCACCAAATGAAGGATGACCTTCTTTGTAAGGTGACGGTACGTTATATCGACCATCCCCTTTACGCGTAATTCAATATTATGGTTTACATTCATCTCGTCCGATTTACTTTTTTTTAGTAATAGAGTTCCTGAACAGGATAAGATTCGCCTAACGTGCTAAATCACTCAGAAACACTGGGAGTGAGGGGTTAATCTTTTGAAAAGACGCCATCCACGACAACACGTATACGTCTTTTGTCGAGAAAGATGGAGGTACAATTGATGACCGTATCGGATGAGCCGAACTAGTTGAGTTTGGTAAGTAGGAACTTATGCCAAACCTGGTCAAAGAATTATAACACATCAAAAGCTACTACAACAGTTTCACCGCACATTTCTAATGTGTTGTTTCAGAGTTGGGTGACATGTGCAAGAAGATCACCCGTTGAACGACTGAACCCAGTTTGAGGGATTGGATTTATCGAATAGGTTGGACGTTTGACAACTTGACAACAGTCTACCCAAAAAAAGTTTCAATGGCAATGGTTTATTGATTACCGATAAGAATTTGTTCAAAATAATCAGCAGCAAGTAAAATATCAACGCTGCCAAATTGATGATGGTTTGACACACACAATACGGTGATATGTATCTGCATCAATTCTTTAATGAGCTTTTTATTGTTAATATATGGGAAATTTCAGAAATAATATTGGTTTCCGATGTCTTCATGTCCCATGTAATATTGCCCTTCCTCAACTGAATGTCATATTGATGAACTATCCCAATAAATCTAAAAATTATTCTGATATCCAATCTTAAATCCTATCGATCCCTGTGGATGGACTTTGGGCCGGATCGCGCTGGTTCGGACGCTATAACAAATTTGAATGGATACACCTGGTGATTCTGTGACATTTACGCGGGTTTTACATAAATAATTAATAAACGGTGATGGGTGTTTGGTACTTTAATTGTGTACATGAAGATAATTTTCAAAACAGGTAAAGTGGTTAGTATTTTAGCAGTTACGCCCTAATGAATCGCGGGGAATTAAAATTTGAGTGGTTGAAAGGGGTAGTTATCTAGGAGTTAATAATTATTTTAATGCAATATGTAAAGGTGAAACATGCCACCGAAAACCAGGTTGGTATTGTAACCTTGTCCTATATAATAGCGTTAGGATTGTTTATATGTAAACAGATTTTTGGTTTTGAAACGGTTGTTTATTTTAAAATAAATTTATGCTGTATTAATGAATTTGTGTTAAAATGGATGGGACGGTGTGATCTCGTATAGGTTAAAAGTATTTTGTTTATAACTAGTAGTGACCGGGTTGCTGTTTGTTGTGTACAGTTCAGTTTAAATTCTACAAAATCAGTACGATAACAACGTGCTACAGTGTCCAATCAAGTTAAAATAATTTAGTAATTGGCATTGGTAGATCAGAACTTGAATGTTGCTCTCCAGTTGTCGCAGCCATGTAATTGTTATTCATTTGGACAGAAATGGTCGCCATTTTTGTTGTACATGGAATTCCAAATCCGTCTCGTTCCAGTGTCTCAAATTCGTCCCGGGACGGATGTAGGATCCTCACAACGTATTTGTGTTTGAGATATATTTTAGTTTCTTCTGATCGTTTAAAACTAGTTATTATGTTAGTATGATAACTTGTCATCCTTTTGGCAACGTTGTTAGTGAATTAACACCTACACTTTCCAGATGCCATCTCGTAAAATACGGAATGTTGATGGTCTACTCTGTAAGATTATGTAAAATCTAATCTCCCACCTGCGGATTGCGTGAAATCAAAATTTGGAAGGAAACCGTTTTTTTCCGCTGAGTTCGAGAAGAGTCTCGTCAAATACTGTTTCGATATGAAACAGCATTACTATGGACTGACTATTTCTGGTCTACAACGATTAGCTTACCAGTTAGCTATTAGAAACCAAATTTCGCATCCTTTCTCTAGAAAAGTAAAGGCTGCTGGCAAAAAGTGTGTTAGGTCGTTTTTAACCACCGCCACCCACATCTATCGTATTGTGTTCATCTTCAACATCAGTCAAAAACTTTTGTCTAGATGAGTAAATAAATTTTAAAAATGTATAAACATAATTACGTTTGAATAAATATATTATAAGAGGTCTTAACACTACCTTAATCAAATTTCCAATAAAAATCCATAATTAAATAGAGGGAACGAAATTAGGACACTTTTATTGAAACATCATAATTTGTGTCTTTTTACTTGTTTTTTATTTTTCTGCTCAAACAGGATTTAGCTAGTACAATCATACTAACAAAACTCTTAGCTATAAAATTGGGTTACTTTAATTTTTTAGATATTTTTAACCCGCACTAATTTTTATAACGTGAGATATTGCTAAGGGGGGCGGATTACGGACACTTCACCTTAATTGAAAGTGTATTTTGGAAATTAAAATTGTGTTATCTAGCAACACTT
Source organism: Vesta saturnalis (assembly GCA_036346205.1). Taxonomy (NCBI): domain Eukaryota; kingdom Metazoa; phylum Arthropoda; class Insecta; order Coleoptera; family Lampyridae; genus Vesta; species Vesta saturnalis. The sequence continues at coordinate 531,688 of JARFJB010000935.1, read as the reverse complement.
TAAAATAAAATGAAGTGGCATGATGTATGGTTAATACATGTGAAATTGTGACTCATCACAAATTTCACATTTGTTGTCCGATATTCATCATCTCGTAGGAGCCCGAAGACATTGTTTGCATAAATTATGCGTATTAATAAGTTCCAGTCTATCTTTGATGGACATTTTGCGATTAGCGAAACAATTGGCAAGAATGTAATTATCCTTTTTTTAATGGGGACATTTCTCTTTCTTAAGACATCTGTGTGTTTTTCTAATTGTACTACTGCTGTTGAGTTAAAGTGTAATACACCAGCAGTAGATTCGATGGATTTAGACATGGAAGGCGTATCGATATTTCTTAAGAGTTCTAAACCAGCAATTTGGTTGCGTGAAAAGTTCGTTAAATCGTTTATATTTGAAGTGCTTTCAGTGTCCGTTGTGGATGATTTCAGTTCACGTTGGCGCCTCCGTTCATAATCACACCTTTGAGTAGAGCTGCTTCCACTAACGGATACAACATTACTTCATATGTGTCAGTAGTTACACCTAAAATCTCTAAAGTGCGTAATTGTCCCTGTACATTTATTTGAAGTGATAGTATCCCTACGAAGTAAGATCAAAACAATAATTCCCGAACATATCATTCAATTAAGCGTTTTGTTTGACCAAATCGCTCTTTGATGAGATCGAGAACTACCTTATAAGACATATGGTTTACGGGAAACGCCTATATTTGTAAAGAGCCAGCGTCCTTTAGTAAAAAAATTTCGAATTAATTATTTACTAATTATCCCGTGTCAACCTAATTTCACAGAAATCAACAAATGATTAATTTTGCAATCCCCTCCGTCGTAGATTTAAAAAAACATCGAATGTTTCACATCAGAGATCACGCGAGTATATCAACCAATCACCGCATTAGCATCCCTGCACAGAAGCCGTCCCCGCTTACCACGGATCTTCTATAAAACCGCGAGACGCGCTACCGTACAGAACCGAGCTAGTATCGTAGTGGTGACAAGACCTGCTTGGCATTCGGAAGGTAATGGGTTCGATTCCCGTCACCATCTACCTTGTATGAGGTTTTTTCAGAGGATTTTCCTCATACACATGTAGCGGCGTTGTCACTGCGTATATGCACACCATGTCAGGCTACTTAATTCAATGCTGGGGTAGTATTTTCCCCCTCAGAACCCTAACTTCGTTCCTTCCGATTCTATCCTGACCATACCCATCGTTAATCCCACCATGGATATACACGTAATGCATGTATGCTGGGAATCCTTAATTGTGACTGATGGAGCTTGGAAAGCTCGGATCAGCCGGCCCTCTCCCTTCGGGAGGGAATTAAATACGTGGCCTTTTCCTTTTTTTACCCTACAGAATGCTTGTGTGTCGGACTACCTGCTACTCGTGCGCTACTCCGGTACACAGTCTACTTCTTGCTTGTGGGTCGGGATGTTACACCGACCGCTTGCTCGTAGATCCGTTCCGCCGACGCTACCGAATAAAGTGAATCCTAACCAGAATCCTGATCGCTTATTGCGATAACCCAGACCCAGATCGCGTTTTTACCACTCTTATTCTCGCTGTGTACACCGCCGACCTGTCGATTGCCGCATTCGTTCGTCCTGTATCCTTTGTCGCGATACTTCACCACTATCACCTACAATCAGCTCCATATAATCAAGCTGCTGGTTGATGTGTTCTGAGGTTAAAAACACGTGAGCCTTATTTCACATTAAACAAATACTGCACCATACATAAATCTGCCGATGTTATGACGGGCTTAGATCCCAGAGTCATCACAAACAATTATTACAAAGTACACAAATCGAACGGTGTTACTAGGGGCTTTGACGCCCGGAGTCATCTTTCACTTACTCCGCTGAGAACCAAACTCGTCGACTTAATTCTACCAGCTTCCGGAGAATTCTTTTATAAAGCACAGTACGGGTTAGCCTCAGATTCTTATAAATGGCCCTTCACCTAAACATCTATTACACAAAATTTCACAGCCACGCCTCACAAAAGGCAATATAAATAAACCAGAAGTGCCTGCAGCCGCTTATAACGCTTATTTCAGAAGCCGCTTCGGGAGAGATTCGCCAGTTACATAAAAACAAAGCGTTACGTGTTCCTGTCCGTACTCTACATACTTAATCGCCTCCAAGGTAAATGAAAACCGATCGCAATTAGTCATAATTATTTTTCCATCGAGGTCCTGTAAGAAAACCATTCCTATCATTAGAACAAGCTAGTTATCCCGCTCCTGATAATCCTGAAATAACTCGTCCCACGAGAGTTGCACACCTAGTAACGCATTGCAACAGAAACCGCGAGAATTGGCACGTATCGGTTATCCTTTCCTTTTAATACGGGAATTAATGGTATAAATCCTAAACGTCAGTTTATTCCATTCTAAATAGTTTAAATAGTTACTTAATGCCGGGACAGCAGTGTTAATATTTTGTGTAAATAATAAGCTTAGTTGTTACCCAGCTAAACAATTAGAACAAAACACGTGTAAGTAAACAAATTCGTGCGTATTAAACGCGTAAGGGATAGGTTAATATAAGTATCAAAACCTTACTGTCTAATCATTTAGTATGAACTATGTTTAGCCAAAACTATCCATCGAAGCGAACCCAACCCCGTCTTGCTGTTACAAGACCCGAGGCAAATTAAAACAAACCATTTAATTATCGTGAGCAAAGTGGCTTACATACTAATTGATTAGCTTGATAGACATATGATTGTATTAAATACAATATTTTGTCATTGTTAGAGAGTTGCGGGTCTTCATCTATTTTTTTGTAAATGTCCCCAAAAATTTAGGTACATGCAGGGATTACCATGAAATTTTGTTAATTCAGATGTTGGTAACTTATGTATATGATTAAACTTACTTTTCTATACAACTCCGTGTAAATGTATCTAGATTTGAACACGCCCCACAATTGGGAATAGAACGTTTGAACGCCGGCCCGTTTCAGCGCCAAGAAGTTTGTGCTAAATTAAATATATGATTTAATTTGGAAAATATTATTTTATCCAATTTTATCAAAAAATGACGTATTGTAAATTAGATATTTGGGCGAAAAGGGAAACTTTTCAATCAGGCAATTGTTTTTTGCGCTGGTAACTACGTAATGCATTTTGACCTAGGGCTAAATGTAGTTCTTCGGATGTAGTGCATAGGGCGAAAAACAGTCTTCGTCCGTATAATATACTTTTTTTATCCGATGCTATGTTCACATTGTTCTTGTTCAAAATTGTGATAATTGTTCAATTAATATAAATTGTGAATAATTATTTAATCTGAAGTTCTTAAGATTTAATTACCTGCAAGAGGCTTAGTAGATTGGAAAAGCTGCTTTCTAGATAAACGGATATCACAATAAAACAAATTCAATAATAATTAAATGGTAGTAGAGCAATTTTAAAAATCCTTATACCTATCGGTTATTACTTGAATCCATTAACCAGTTAATATGTATACCATAGTATTTAAAGAACTATTAGTATACTTTTTGATTAGTATTTGAAATTATTTCGAAGGTAGTCAACGTTATTGTTATAACTCATATCAGTATAATTTTTTGAATTGAACTATTAAGATGGAAGCTAGAATTATAAATTCAAGAGGAAAAGCTAAACTTCACTATGATGGTTTCATATGTAATTTTGAGAAATGATGTAAAACTAATGAGAATAGAAAATTTTGGCGCTGTGATCAAATGGGATGTTGCAAAGCTCGAGTTCATACAGAATCTGGAGAAGTTATGAAACAAATTAGTAACCATTCACACTCTTCATACGCAGCTAGAGCAAGTTGTTAGTAACATTAACCGTCGGGCAAAAAATACTGTAGAAGGGACAGTAAATGTTATTAATAATTATTTAACAAAATCTATCCGTAGGTTGGGAAACAAGGTTTCCAAATAACACAGCCTTCAGAAAAGTGGTAAGACGTGTACTTAATGCTATAAAATGGGGTTCCTGCAGATCCTACAACTTTATCAGATTGGTTTTGCCCGAAGAATACAGACAATATGTACCACAGCCAAACACTACAGAAAATTTCTTACTTTGTAACAGCGGTGAAAGGCCGGCTAGAATTTTAATCTTTAGATGGGCAAGTTGGACCCAACTCTTGCGGACATCTGACGAATGGTATGCAGATGGTACATTTGCAATTGCCCCCAGAACATTTTCTCCACTATGTACAGTAATGGTACAAAGGTTAGGAGGAGCTGTACCAATACTTTAGGCCCTGTTACCAGATTAACAGCGCAATACGTATATAAGAAGAAGAAAATTTAAATTCAACTTCCATATATTGTGATTTTGAACAGACAGGTTTTGGTGCAATGACTCAGTGTTTTCCAGGTGTTTCCAATAAAGCATGCTTCTTCCATCTATCCTAAAATATGCGGAAAGATATAGGTCAGTTGGGATTATTAATCGACGCAGATTTTTGTTTACAAGCAAAAATGTCATTAACTTTTGTAAGTATCGACCACCTAGACAATTATCTTGATGCACTCAAAAATGAACTTCACTATTTGGTACGTTGGTTTGAAGATACTTACGTAGGCCGTAAGAATAGACGTAGAAATGGCAGACGTCGACCTTTCTTTCCACCAGAAATGTGGAATTTGCATAATCGAACAATAAACAGAAACGATCGTACAAATATTAACTGTGAAGCTACTCATCGACTACAATCTGAATTGGGAATGAACCATCCAACAATATGGATCGATTGCGCAAAGGTCGAACTAGGAACATTTGTTTGCCGGTAATCAGTCGCAGATGGAATTAAAAAATATCGGGATGCCAATTATTACCGAATATAGAAGCAGAACCGATGTGTAATATTTAAGAGGTATTGCCCACAATTATCAAATGACTGATTAGGTTATTATTGTACATATTGTACATATTGTACATATTGTACATATTGTACATATTGTACATATTGTACATATTGTACATATTGTACATATTGTACATATTGTACACATTGTACATATTGGACATATTGTACATATTGTACACATTGTACATATTGTACATATTGTACATATTGTACATATTGTACGTATTGTACATATTGTACATATTGTACATATTGTACATATTGTACATATTGTACATATTCTACATATTGTACATATTGTACATATTCTACATATTGTACATATTGTACATATTGTACATATTGTACGTATTGTACGTATTGTACATATTGTACGTATTGTACATATTGTACATATTGTACATATTGTACGTATTGTACGTATTGTACATATTGTACGTATTGTACATATTGTACATATTGTACATATTGTACATATTGTACATATTGTACATATTATACATATTGTACATATTGTACACATATACACATATTATTATTGTTGTATATTTCGCTTTTTTATTTTCAATTTGTATTTAACGACTTAAGAGCATGTTATTATTTATGTATATCAGTTTTTCAAGAATTTATAGTGTTATTTCTTATATTGTTATAAATAAATAAACAAATCGTTATAAACAAAAACAAAAAGAAATAAATAAATAGAAAGCAATATAAATTGATAAAAAATATATAAAGATAAGATTTTTTTTTAAATTGACACGTTTGAATTAACAAACAAGCTTTTAATCAAATCATCGATATATTCTGTCTATGTCAGCCATAAGTCTGGAAAGGAAAATTGAGAAGGGAAGTTTAGTTGTTAAAGGTCTATTTAAGTTATGATTGTTATGTTATTTCTTTCAGGTGTTAATAAAGAACAACTTAATAAATATAGTGTAATAAATGGATGTCATAATAAGCTGAAAGAGATAACATAACAATACTCAAGATTGAAAAAGGATTTCTCATAATATTTCTGTTGTTTAGATAAAATTTTCGGTACTTCATTATGGTATCAAGCTCAATATCAAACATCTTCCACAAAAAAAATTATGTGACAGTGTAAACCTTAACCTCAGTAAATTTAGGAAAATTTATGAGGCATTTACAAAATTGTCTTTATAAAATGTTTGTTAAAGGTGCTTAATAAGTAGGTAGTAAGAAAATAGAAATCCTGAGAATTTTCTAATAAGTAATTCTCCTCTTAATGACTCATTTGTCTAATCTATAATCCCAGTTACATTTGAGGCAATTTCTTTAAAATATCCCAACAGAACAACTAAATTATGGAAAATAAATAACAAAACGGCAAGTATTTCAAATATTTACCAATATTTAAGAATATCAACTATGTTTTCCAAAATTAATCATGTTGCTGAATCGTCCTAGACCCCTTCAAATTGCATTTCGGTTTGGGACTCTTTTTGAATAAGCTCAATCTTTTTGTCCTACTCATCCGAAGAGTTAAGCCTGTCTTTCATCCTTACAAGGGAAACGTTAACTGGTTGTCCTTGTTTCAAATCACCTCGCACAATTTCAGCCTGTACTTCAAATAATTTTATAAGTTCCTCTCTCCGATTGTGAAAAGTTTCTGAAGTCGCCATTCCGGTCGCCAGATGTTGGGACAGCGGTCTCAGAAATTCTTTTCTTGTAAATGTTTGGTAGGTTGTACAGATGCGGAGGTTTGCTGTAGTGTGGGGTAAGTCTAGTTCTCTGGTAATCGGAGAACTCCACCGTGTATTTTACTAGCGTCAAGTATATCTGTCTTTTGATTGATGGTATGGGGTGGTTAGGAATCTGTTTGTACTCGCCCCCGTCCAGTAGTTCTTGGATCGTACGGTTGTAAATGTCCATATCCATTACCACAATCGCGTTTCCTTTGTATGCCGGTACAATCTTTATCGATGTGTCATTCTTAATAAAAATGAGTGCTCTCCCTTCTAGCTTAGAGAGGTTAGGTTTAGTTCACCTAGATGAGTCAAAAACTAATCTGACCTTATCTCTGTATTCTTCGGCTTCTTCAGGATCTAATTTCGTAGCTGTTCCTTCAACTACGGTTAATAAATCTACTGTCGGAATATACCTCGGTGTTATCGCATAGTTTAAGCCTTTGTCCAGAACCTTCATGTCGTTCTCGTTCAACTGTCGTTTAGAGATATTTAGGACAGTGGTTTTGCGATTGGTGTTGGTTGGTTCTTTCTTTTCCTTCACTAGCTTTTCTAGTTTCTTCTGCTGAATTTCCTTGTGCCTTGGTCTTTGAATATTTACTTCTAGTAGCCGTATTTATCGTGTATGTTCACTCGATTTCGAATGGTTTCTCTGATCTCGTTGCTTTGGTTGTCGAGCTGGTATTTTCTGAAAACGTTGATGTCTGATTCGTTCTTTGACTAACACTTCGCTAGCTCTCTTTGCGATTAGTGGTATTTGTCAGCTCTGTATCCACGTTTCGGCGGTTATTCAGCCATTTTCGGAGCTTGAAGTTAATTTAACTACATAAACACAATATTTTATTCCTAGACCATAGAATGTAAATTGAACATTGTAATACAAATATTTCCTACATAGTGGTTCTTTTAGTTTTATCTAACTCTTATAAACAAATCTCCGGGAAAAATAAACCGTTATTTAATAGCTTGTTCAAAATGACCACCATTAACTTCCATACAATAATAGAGCCTGTTTTCAAATGCCTGTCGCACTTTTTGAAATGTGTTAGGTTTAATTTCCCTACTAGTTGCAATAATATGCAGCCTTAAATCTTCGAGACTTGTTGGTTGTGTTTTATTTACTACAGATTTTAAATATGCCCAGAAAAAAATCCATGGGAGTTGATTCAGGAGGTCGATTTGACTATTTTATCGTTCCTCTTCGTCCAATCCACTCGCCTTAGTACCTTTCGTCTAACCGTTCTCTCATAGGGCGATAATAATGTGCACGAGCACCGTCTTGTTGAAAATGTAAGTCATTTTCATCAATTAACTGATTCCCTTGTTCATCTACCTGATTTTCTAAGTTCTCAACAATTAAAAGTTCAATGACATTCCCTAATAGATTGAGATATTTTTTACCAGTCAAATCTCCATCAATGAACACTGGACCAATAACAGCGTTTCCTAAAATTCCAGACCATACATTTAGATTTTGTGGTGTCCGGGAATGAGTTTCTCGAAAAACATGGGGATTTGTATCGTCCCAATAACGACAATTATGCCGACTAACCATTCCATTTAACTAAAGGTCGACTCGTCACTAAAGCAAATATTTTGAATTGAAATTTCATTTGAATTAATGTTATTTGTTATATCACAAAATTCCATTCGACGGTCAGGATCATCCTCATTAAGTAATTGGATTTTGCAGGGCTGGAATTTATGAATATAAAGGGCTTTGTGTACAGAACTTATGGAAATACGTGGTATAGCTGAAACTTTTCTAATTGAAGTTGTTGGTTCTGCTATAAATGTTCCAAGAACTTCGGTCTGTGTGTTTTCATCTAGAATTCTTTTCCCTTCACGTTTCTTATTCGAGACAGAACCTGTTTCTAAGAATTTGCGCACTAATTCATTCACATAATTATGTTCCACGTGTTTTTCAGGATGTCCTTCATTGAAGGTATTAACCGTCTTTCTAGCATTTTGATCACATTTACGATAAAGAAGAATAATTTCGGTTCTTTCGGCTAACGTGTAAAAAATTTTTGTTGCTGTCTGTGGGAGATTAACTGCCAATAACATTAACCAATAAAGTGTCAAATTAAATTTTTTTGTCACTATCACTGTGACTTTTATAATTTAAAATTAAGAAAACCTTTTTTAAATTATCTAGTAGCCTTTTTGCTCGAGATGAGAGGCGTTCGAAAAGTGTAGGTGGTATATTTTAAACGATGTTTACGCTAAAACAACATATTTTATGTAGCCAATCAACGTTTGGTTGGTGAGAGATTTAAAATACCTTTTAAATGATGTATCATTTGGTAGCCCGTCCCAACTAAAAATATTCAGAGTATGGCCTCCGAGGGGAGGGGGTTAATGTGACATTCATTTCACGAGTGCCAAAAGATGTCCCCCTCCATTCAGAAATCGAGCTATCTCGACTCTTTTGTTTACTTCAATGGGTTATCAAGATAATAAGGGTGGATCTTTTTTAAATGAACACATTGTATATAAGTTCTAAAAATATATATTAGATTACTCAGTGGCTCCCAGGTAAAGGTGTTAGACTAGTAAGTGAAAGGTGCCAAGTTCGGATCTGAGAGTAGTCAAGCGTTTGGGAAAAATCATAACCTATGAATTCGACTCACGTGCGAAAACAGTCCTTCTGAGGACTAAGCCAGATGACGGAAGCAGAGTCCACTTCCGAAACGTCGCGCTCAAAAAGCAAAAACCGCGAAATAGTCCGATAAACTCAACCAATACTATCATGATGTTGGCACTGTCACGGTCGTCAGATGATCCTCCTTTACTACAATAATTTAGATTTAATTGAAATATATTCATACAATTATACATTTTGACAACTCTACCTTTTTTATTCGTAACTACGGTATCGAAGCGATTTATAATAATTTGTAAGCACAAGGTACTCAGAAACCATTACAATTTAACATTCATTGAACATGGTAATAAGCATTCAACGATATAAAAACGTTATGCCAGTTAGATGCTTATACAACTTCGAGCAAGGACATTCTTAAAAATACTAGATGGTTGTACATCAAGTTAAGGATAAATGAAAAGGCAATCTGTTTCGTTTCCTCCCCAAGTGAGAACGCAGCTATTTGAGCTTTCATACCTCTTTCAGCCACATTGATGGACCCCCAACATACATACATTATTAAGTATGAATGCAAAGTGGAATTAAGGATAAATGCTATCAAGATGTTATCGAAAAGAATGGAGCTACAGTTCAGAGGGGAAGATACTACCCTGCGTGTGTATATGCAGTGATCTTACCTCTATATGTGTTTGAGGAAACACCCAGAAAAACCGCTGAGTAAACATTAACAGAAATCCGGATGTTAGATAAATCGTGTTACCACTGACTCATCAACTCGGTTTAAGTTAAGGGGGATAGGAGCAGGCAATAAAATATTTGCATTGCGTTTAACAAAAAATAGCCCAGTTAATAGAGGTTTCATGTAGGAAATAATTCCAGAAGAGCGGAATTTTTCATAGATGATTACCTATAACCAGACGTGCCATTTTCCAAACGTCACCGATCCTGCTCCTTGTATTTCCTCACCCACCCCATTTAGACAATCGATTTGCAGCCCTTCAGGAAAACAGCCGTAACTCCAAAAGTTATGAAGAAAGCACTTTACATTTTTGTTTGTCGCTTATTTAAACAATAAGTTATTACAATATTCTTCCAAAAAATTATAATTTACGAATAATCAAGCGTCAAATAGAAATATAGTGATTTTACCTTCCGTTTTGTGCAAATAACTTCATGTAAGCATTTACGACAACGTGTAATGGCAAAATGTTGCCTATAAGGGACATGGGCCGTGTCATCCCCTTTAATTGGCAAAAATATACGAAGTTGTTACAATTGCGGCACGGCGAGTCCAGGCCTGCTCACATTCAGCGCAGCGCATATTGGCAACCTTTTGATACCCTTTATGTGAAGTGGTTGATAATGATAGCCTCAGCATTAATATGATATACATAAGCTGACTAAACTGTATAAAAATACTCATAAGAATATTCATAACAAGAAGGCAACACGGACCACCCTCCCCCCTTTATGGCAATGTTTTATAGAGTCTTCAGTGTAAATGTTAGAAAAATGGAACATTTTTTATACTGTGTTGTTACTGAAACCGTATCACAGCGCTTCATCTTTAACGTCTTCAATATACTGCGGCGCGTTGTTGCATGATAATCCATGGCACAGTTCACACATAGCTAAACATGCAAAACCAGATTTCCTGCAGCCGCAATAACTTCCACATGCAGTTTTGCAGGAACATGGAACTATTGACAACAGGTCATCAGGTGGAAAAGATTTCATACTTGGTATTGGCCTCAACACCTTTCTTCTTCCTTCGCTGTATTTGATGTATTCATGTCTCCAGCCCCAATCTGTCGGTTGAATCTTCTTCCTCAGCCAACATTGTATACACATTTACGAAATAGGCGGTAGTTTTGCCAGATCAAAGTTTGATTTTAAAGATGATTTAGTTGTTAGTACTCGTACATTGAAAGAGCCAACTTTTCTCGATCCTTAATAAGTGTATCTTTATATGCATGTTTCCGCTTACCTTTCAGCTTCTGGTTTTGTTGTAATCAACTCACCTGCTTTTTCTTTCCAATAGAAAACAATGATGAGGTTGTGTCACAATCTGATGCAACACGAGCGAAAAGGAACTGTTTCTCAATACCATATTTTTCAATTTAGCAACATCGTAATAAGTGCTGGGAATATGCTTTCCACCAATATCTTTACGAAAGTAAATTTGTCCATTTTCAAGTACTGTTGCAACTAGCAATATTAAATGGCCTGTATCATTATCAACAACCATGGAATGGTATATAGTTGCCCAATTGCAGTCCTTGCAATGTCGGTGTCAGCGTCCTGTTCAGCTGTAGTTGCTGTTAAGCCATACCGTTCTAAAACTTTACAGATTGACTCGATTAACCTTTTTCTATTCTTCTGTTAGAATAAAAATGTTCCTTCTTTACGATACATGTCATTCATATTGCATTTCACATGAGGAATACTTCAGTGTCCTCTGTTGTTCTAAATCCCTCGTGGTTGGCGATTCTGGGTATCCATCGAACACGACCAAGGGGTTACGTCCATATTTCGACACTACAAGCGAACAATAGATTGTAATAATAGCTCCATGGGTACCCTCATTAGGCCATGAAAGGTAATCTAGGAGAAAACCACCATCAATAACGTACCCTGCACCTCCTGGCTGGTCAACAATTCCCTCTGACCGTAGCTGTTGATGATTTAGTACCTTCCGGATAGACGTATCATCAAAAATAGATGGTGATAGAGAGGAGATGTATTCCAAACAGGTCTCTAGTTTACTGGGACTATCCGATACACAAAGAACTCTGTTGGAAATCTGTTGTGAATTCAGATTGACTTTCAGTGATCGAACTGATACAGACGTGTTACTGACCTTAGTGACTACCATGACCTTTCTTTTTTTTTAGATCACTAAAACTCTTTCCTCTCATATGTTCCATAGATGCCAGGCGCATCTCATGTGTTTTGTCACTGTTGGCACTGACCAAAAGGTCCCCTTAAAGTTTGGTACAAGGGTTGTGATGTTTTAACCAAGTTGTCAACTTGATCCCTTTGTTTTCTTGATTCTGGATAGTCAACGTGCTGTTCAGTATAATTTATGGTTGTCCTGCAAATTCATCTAACTCTTCTTGTACTTTTAAACAGTGCGGTGTTTCAACAATCAATTTTGCATCCATTTTGCGTCCTGTCTGTTATTCTTCTACCATGCATAAGACTTACCACTGATTTCCTTAGTTGCATGAAGCACTGATCAATGGACATACCTGCCAAACCTCCTGACCTGCGAACTATAAAATAGCATTTTTTTAGTTTTTTTTTTATTGGGCATAAAGATGTTCCGATTTAGCGTAAAGTAAGTGTCCCGCTTCCGTTCCGAAAAAATAAATTTCAACATGATGTTGATATTAATGCACTTGATGAGATTGATCCTCAGCCTTGCTGTCCTGTTTATGCACTCGACTTTTTTGTCACTATCGCTAAATCGACTTTGTAGCTCTATTTGCAACATTGGGCCAAGTTTCTACAAGATCGGACGTGATGTCTGTGTGTGGATGTATGCTATATTACACAATAACTCCAGAACGAAAACACGTACATACTTAAAATTTTGTATTTAAGCTTGCTTTCACTTCTCCTGAAGCTAATTAGATTTTGGGCTAAAATTCAGGGGCGGTGCGGGAGAGTTTATTAGGAGCTCTTTTTTATTTACATCAAATATAAAAATATCAGTATATAGACCTGAATTATACAGGTTAATTATATTCTATGCAATTTTTGATACCACGCGTAGTTTATCGGCAAAAAAATTCCTAAGGTAGAATTTAGGTGTTGAAATTTTTTCAATATACGAATGATTAATTTTATAAAAAAAAACGTATTGGTATCGATAGGTATTGGAATCCCTTTTACTAATTTGGCTGATAATTAATTAGTTCGCTCTAAATAATAGTTGTTCGTATTTTGTAAATTTTGTCAATCACAATAAGCATTGTCGGTGAAATTGCGCCGTTGGAAAATTACACATCATATTATAGTTGTTACTCTGTATTCAAATACAGTGTAGAAAACAGATTTTAAAATGTTTTAGGCGACAGGTTGGCGGAAGTTTTCGGTAAAATTTTTTGTATTATACAAAGAGTTTCGATTTTAGATACGAGGAGTTAAGGATTATCGTCGTAATAAAATCATCAATTTACATACTCGTAGATTAAATTGTTAGCACCCACTTGTTGTTTTTTTTTTTATGATGTAATTTTCCCGTAGGCCTTCGAATTTAGTTTGGAACGTATTAAAATTTTGAAGTAATCCTTTCTTTGACTGGTTAATTAAGAGGAAGGGGAACAAGAGTTCAATGTAGCGGTAAGTGAGTTATGCACGAGAGGGACGCAGATGCGTTAACGTTACCAACGCTGGTGAATTATCGCGGAACGGCTCAACCTTAAATCCTTCTTGAATGTACTTCTGTGAGTAGGGACAGTTTTCCCTATAGCAACCCTTCGAAGGGATTTTATTGTGTCGTTCAACCAACACGTGATTCATTTATCGTTAAGTATACCATGTCAAAAGGGGCTTGTCGAGGATCGAAGAAGAAGGTGTTGAGCGTTAATTCTGGTGCTCTACCTATTCTATGGAGTAGTTATCGCGTTTGTGCCGAAAAAACCAAACCTCCGTTTCTAATTTCCAGACATAAAGATCATAGCTCGTCGGTAACGAAAAATTCGCTGTACATACTTGAGCTTTTCGTGCTGTTAAAGAAAAATAATAAGTGTTATTCAGAACTAGGTCATTAGTAGAGTAAAGTTAAGTAGTAGCGTGTAAATATAGACCGCAGTGTACCGTACAACCAAGTGACATTTTAATCATCAGACATTGAACCTCCGCGCCGTTTTGGTTCCTGAGGTGCGTCACGCTCAGTGATCCGACCGTAGTTACAACATCGATCACATTGCCGAAGCCGCTGCAGGGTTCATACTCTGAATTTCCACCAGGTGGCTGTATAGCGAAAGGGGGTAAATTAAAGGAGCCAATTGATGTATAGGTTGATCAAATTTAAGGTAATAATTTCTGTTCATATTGTTGCTGAGTGTTGACAATTTTTAATAGTCTTGTGTATTTTTTTGTATGTGCTAATGGTTGAATACGCTGTTCTATAGCATCAATTCCTTTGTTTTCCCATTTAAGGTGTAAGGCAATCATATTCATCTGTGTTATAATCCAAATGTGTATGAGTTTTTTTCTTTGTTATATTGACCATTTTGTTCCGAAATCGTATGAGACGATTGCGTTAAAAAAAAGGAACGCATATTATTTCTTACAACCATTTGTTATCTTGGCATAAGAGTATATTTACAGTAAAAGCAGACGTTGAAACTAGCTAGTGTCACTTCGTTTTAAGTAAACGAAGTAATTTAATTGGTGTGTAAAACTAATGTAACGATTATTTTTATATCTCTGAGGTGTTTTATTTATAATACATATGTATAGGTTAATGACCTTGTGTTTTTTATGTGAATCGAACTTTGAACCCCTATTTCTTATACATCACATTATTTACGCGCATTTGAAATGCTTCTTTTATTATTAGACGAGATAGTCGAATTATCGTCAACATTTTTTTGTTCGTTTTGAGTAAAGTAATTGCGTTCGAAAACATTAACACTTGATTATTTTAAATATAACGTAACGTTTAACGAAAGATACGTTAATGCATTTTTTATGACAGCGAATTGATTGATATAATTTCAAGCGGTTGTAAAAATTGAATTCAAGTATTTCTTTTCTTGGAATTATAATTTTATTGAAAGTTAAATTTATTAAGTGAAGTAACGTAACTATGAATTTATTGTTCTTTTTTGTAATCATATTAGTGACCTATTTTGTGACACTTGATTATTTAGATCAACATGCAATATTTTTGTAGCCTTACAGGTATAGCGAAGATCTGCAGATCCTAGGACCGCCTGTGATTACACCCAAAGGTAAGCGACTTATTTGGGCATTTAGATGAGCTGTGAACCTTCGTAATAAGGAATTTCTACCCCGATTGTGTAATTTCAAATAGTCTAGCGCCCTTTCCGGTTTTGTTTCAACCCCAACCCCTATTGTGACTTATTTATCGCAAGCTATCCTACTGTGCGCAAAATTAAGTAACACCTTACCCACCACTAACCACTGAGCAGTACTCCCAATTTTACCTGTTTTCACGTTCTACTGCCAGTTTATACCGTAACAAAATAGTCAACATTGTAAAAAAAAAACATTCATAACGAAAACAGGCAGCATTGTAAAAACAAAAACAACAATCCATGTCTGAATGACGTTTAAAACTTCATGTCAGATAGAGATTAATATATACATGTTATCTCTAGAAAAATTCCAAAGCCGCCCGCTTCTATAAGATATAAATAATACAGTTTAACCATTTTCTTTCATATTTAATTAATTTTTAGTCTTACCTTGCCTTATATTAAGAAACTTTTTAAAGGAAAGTTATGTAAAATTAAATCTTCGTTGAAGAATATGTCTACAGTTTTTCTTATAAAATTAATGGTTATTACGATATTAAAAAAATTTAAGCTTACAATTAAATTCTATTTTTTTGTAAACATAGTTAATCGATATGTCTATATCTAGATATTTTTATATTTTTGAAATATGCAGCTGTTTTAGAAATATTTGATAAAAACCAAAAAATACCCTTGTCAAATTCCCCTCATCGCCGCTGCGAAATGAAAACAAGCTTAAATACAAAATTTTGGGTAAGTAGGTGTTTTCGTTTTGGAGTTATCGTGGATACTAGCATACATCCAGACATCGTGGCCGATCTTGGAAAAACTTGGTTGAAAGTTCTAAAATGAGCTAATAAGTCGATTTAGCGATAGTGAAAGAAGTTTATTCCATAACCTTCTTTACCTACATATGTATGTGTAAGTTGTTCCACACCAGATATTTCCAATAACCATTTCAACATCATTGTTTTTGACAATCCCATCAAAATCCAGTTCACTGGCAATCTGCTGTTGACAAACGTTTTCCAATGTTTTACTGGCCTCGTCTGTGTTTTGATACTCGATCCTCATTGTTGACGGTCCATTACGGTTTACTATAGTCTTTGTAGGCAGAATATATGGAACGTCACCACTTGTTTTCTGGGATTGTAGACCTGCTCCCAGAAGCACACCTACTGGTCCTGGTATGTTGAACGTAGGATTCGCTAAAATTTGGTTTGTCCATTGGTTGATGTAAAACTCAAATGGATTCATAGGTAATCTTCAGGACTATTACCTCTGTGGTCAAGTGGTCAATGAAAGGATCCTTGGATGTCACGGTCTTAGCTGAATGGTTACTTGTGAGTTTGCATTGATTAGTACTGCTCCTTCCAGACCGTTTGTTTCTGCTTGTATTTGCTGCCTGGGAAATTTTAATAATTGCGCTGAAGCTTCCATTATGAGTGATACATGCGATCCAGGATCGACCAATATTGGCAACGTTTTGAGATCGCCAAGGACTACTTTAATTTTAACCATCGCTGTGACTAGGAGGACTTCTTTCTCTGTATGCATCCATAAGTGATGTGGTCGCTCCGTGCGCTGTTGAGTTTATTATTTTGATTGGATTTTTGCAGTAGCAGTGGAGTAGCAGGTGTGGATATTGGCGCTTTGCGCAGAGCCGAAACAAATGGCATTTGACGTTGAAATTATGTTCCTGCTAATTATTTCAATGTGATGCAGTCACTTAACCTGTCATGTTGCATGTAGTACCAGCAGATTTGTTGAATTTATCTGGGATTAATTTGCTTGGGAGCATATTTTGCTGCCCCGGCTTGACGTAGCTTCTATCGATTTTTGAGCAATTCCACTGTTTCTTCAAGAGATGGTGATTCATTCGGCGTTTTTAAAGACTTCATAGGGTTTATTGGATTCTGAATCTCATTTCCGTGTCACTACCCGGGCGATGATTAGTCCCCAGAATGCCGTTTGTGTTCCCCGGGTTTGTGATTACCCTCAGGCACTCCTGAATTCTGTCATGTAGTCGTTTTATTGACTCTGCGGGTTCCTGATCGATTGAGGGAAAGTCTTGTTCCTGAGAATGCCCCATACTCTTGAATACTTGCATTCCTGTGACATGTGTTTTTACATATTGCACCTTCTTAGTATCAGTTACAAACCTGTTGGCGTGTATTGCCTTTTCGAAGATGTCTTGGAAAATTTTATATCTATCACTAAATACAAGTAGCTTCACTTTTGATAGTGCAACGTTGCATGGATTATTTACTTGTGTGGCGATGTTTATTTTACTACCAGCTTTGATCCATATTTGGTCACACCGTTGCTCGATCTTCTAATACTAGCTTGTTGTAAAATAGGTATAGTAAAGTATTATCTGATGTACCTTAATGTGTTTGTGCAGATGCTCAATCGCAATCCATTTTCGTTGAATTTTTTTTTGCCACGTGTTGATTTGCACTAGTGTTCTACTCGTTGTACTAGGGACTCTAATATATTACTGTATACCTTAATTCACTGTGTGGTAAAAATGATCTTATTTTTGCAATTTTAATAGCTCCTGATGTGTCCTTAATTCTCTTTCCCACCGTTCCTCCAACTTACTGCGACGCACGTTTATGAAGGCTTCGTTCATCCGTGATATCAAGTATTTTTTATATTTGCTAACAGTTTATCCATCGCCCTGCCAGCTTAATTTTGGTTGCTGGCCGATTTGTTAAAATTTTCAATTTTAGTTATATGGCTTTTCCGACAAAGTTTAATATCTCTTACCCACTGCCTTTAATCTCTGCTTGCATGTGAATGTTGCAGATGCTGGCTCTTTTCCTGTCGGAGGTTAGGTTTCGTTCGAGCCTTCCTTTCCGCATTATCTCTGTGAGGATCTTTCCTCACACAGTTTGTATGCGTATGAGGGTAATGGAACTCTTCACACAATTTCCGTTTCTGTAAGGGGCGTAAATCCTTACAGTTTCACAGAGGTAGACATTTCTACTTCGTAATGTAGCTTCACCGTAGTCGTGGAGGACTGCAGCTTTTCTTTCTTCTCGGCGGCGACGACAATATTTTCACTGCTTTATGCGAGCGGTTGTGGCACAATGGACTATGCTTCCTTTCACTGATTGTCGATGTTGGTGGCTCGATAGACCATGCTTAATCTCAGTATATTTGAGACTAAATGTGTTGGGGATGCAAGGGGTACACCGTTACTTGTACCGCTTGTAGACTGGTCCTTGCGCCCTGTGAGTAATTGAACAAGTGGTTTCTAACTCAATACCCTTTATCTAATATAACAAGTATTTATAGTAATTACCCTACTGTCCTATTTACAAAAATTAAACTATTGCAATTTAATGTGGCGCACACACTGCATTACACTGTGCTCCGTTGCGTTCTTATCATTAACCTACAGCTCACTAATGTGTATGGTACATTTTCTTTTTTGCAAGCTATGAAAGTTGTTATTTAACTGAATTACAAATAATGTTCAATTGTTAAATTTGAGATAATAAACTACTGACGATATGTCAAAGTACAGTTCAAATATTTCATTAAAGCAGTTAAATAGATTTCTAAGCTTCTCTAGCCCAATAAAATAAAGCCAAATTATAGAAAAGTAGACACTTTATTGGAGAGGAGACTGCGTCGTAGCAATGTATAACTAAATGAGGTTAATTATCAAAGAGAGGAGAGAGAGAGGGAGAGGGAGAGGGAGAGGAGAGGGAGAGGGAGAGGAGAGGGAGAGGGAGAGGAGAGGGAGAGGAGAGAGGGAGAGGGAGAGGGAGAGGAGAGGGAGAGGAGAGGGAGAGGGAGGGAGAGGGAGAGGGAGAGGGAGAGGGAGAGGAGAGGAGAGGGAGAGGAGAGGGAGAGGGAGAGGGAGAGGAGAGGGAGAGGAGAGGGAGAGGAGAGGAGAGGGAGAGGAGGGAGAGGGAGAGGGAGAGGGAGAGGGAGAGGGAGGGAGAGGGAGAGGGAGAGGGAGAGGAGAGGAGAGGGAGAGGGAGAGGGAGGGAGAGGAGAGGAGAGGAGGAGAGGGAGAGGGAGGAGAGGGAGAGGGAGAGGGAGAGGGAGAGGAGAGAGAGGGAGAGGAGGGAGAGGGAGAGGGAGAGGGAGAGGAGAGGGAGAGGAGAGGGAGAGGGAGAGGGAGAGGGAGAGGGAGAGGGAGAGGGAGAGGAGAGGGAGAGGGAGAGGGAGAGGGAGGGAGGAGAGGGAGGGAGAGGGAGAGGGAGAGGAGAGAGAGGAGAGGGAGAGGAGAGGGAGAGGAGGGAGGGAGAGGAGAGGGAGAGGGAGAGGGAGAGGGAGAGGAGAGGGAGAGAGAGGAGGGAGAGGGAGAGGAGAGGAGAGGGAGAGGGAGAGGGAGAGGAGAGGGAGGGAGAGGGAGAGGGAGAGGAGAGAGGGAGAGGGAGAGGAGAGGAGAGGGAGGAGGGAGAGGAGAGGAGAGGGAGAGGAGAGGAGGGAGAGGGAGAGGGAGAGGGAGAGGGAGAGGAGAGGGAGAGGAGAGGGAGAGGGAGAGGGAGAGAGGAGAGGGAGAGAGGAGAGGAGAGGAGAGGAGAGGGAGGGAGAGGAGAGGGAGAGGGAGAGGAGAGGAGAGGGAGAGGAGAGGAGAGGAGAGGGAGAGGGAGAGGAGAGGGAGGAGAGGGAGAGGGAGAGGGAGGGAGGAGAGGGAGAGGAGAGGAGAGGAGAGGAGAGGAGAGGGAGGAGAGGGAGAGGAGAGGAGGGAGACGCGCACGCACGCACGCACGCGCACGCACGCAGCACGCACGCACGCAGCACGCACGACGCACGCACGCGCGGAGCGCACGCGTGCACAGGCGACACGCGCACACGACGCGACACGCGCACACGGACACGCGCCACGCGCACACGCGCACAGCACGCACACGCACGCACGCACGCACGCACGCCGCACGCACGCCGCCGCACACGGCACACGCAGCCACGCACACACGCACAGCGCACACGCGCACGCACACACCACGCGCACCACGCCACGCACGCACGCCGCACGCGCACGCCCACGCGCACCGCGCACGCACGCACGCACCGCCACGCACCACGCACACGCACACCGCACCGCGCACACGCGCACACGCGCCACGCCACACGCGCACACGCGCACACGCGCACACGCGCACACGCACACACGCACCACGCACCACGCACCACGCACGCACGCACGCACGCACGCACGCAAACACGCACACACACACGCACACACGCACACACCACACACACACACCCACACACTCACACCCACACCCACACACCACACACCCACACACCACACTCACACACCACACACCACACACCACACACCACACACCACACCACACACCCACACCACACACCACACACACACACACTCACACACCACACACACACACCACACACCACACACTCACACACTCACACTCACACCACACACTCACACACACACCACACACTCACCACACACTCACACACCACACACACACTCACACACCACACTCACACACCACACACCACACTCACACACTCACACACTCACACACACACCACACTCACACTCACACACTCACACACACACACTCACACACTCACACACTCACACTCACACACTCACCAATCACACACTCACACCCACACACTCACACACCACACACTCACACACCACACACTCACACACTCACACATCACACACACCACACACCACACACCACACACTCACACTCACACACTCACTCACACCACCACACTCACACACTCACACTCACTCACACTCACTCACACTCACTCACACTCACCACACCCACCACACCACTCACACTCACCACACCACCACACTCACTCACACCACTCACCACTCACCACACCCACTCACACTCACCACACTCACACACCACTCACACCCACCACACTCACTCACACCCACTCACACTCACCACTCACACCACCACACACACTCACACTCACCACACTCACACACCACTCACACCCACTCACACTCACCACACCACCACACTCACCACACCACCACACTCACTCACACACCACACTCACTCACACTCACTCACACTCACCACACTCACCACACCACTCACACCCACCCACACTCACCCACACTCACCCACACTCACACCACACTCACCCACACTCACTCACACCACCACACCACACTCACCACACTCACTCACACTCACCCACACCACACTCACACCACCACACTCACACACACCACACACTCACACACACTCACACTCACACTCACACACTCACACACTCACACACCACACTCACACACTCACACACCACACACTCACACACTCACACTCACACCCACACCACACACTCACACACACACACTCACTCACTCACTCACCACGCACTCACACTCACACACTCACACACTCACACTCACACCCACACACACACACCCACACACTCACACACACTCACACACTCACACACTCACACACCACACACTCACACCCACACACTCACACCTCACACCTCACACCACACACCACACACTCACACACCCACACACACCACACTCACACTCACACCACTCACACACACTCACCACCACACACTCACCACACTCACCACACCACCACACTCACTCACACTCACCACACTCACCACACCACACACACTCACTCACACCACCCACACCACCACACCACCACACTCACCACACCACTCACACTCACCACCACCCACACTCACCCACACTCACACCACTCTCACCCACACTCATTCACACTCACCACACTCACCACACTCACTCACACTCACCACACTCACCACACTCACACCACATTGACACTCACACTCACACCACACCACACTCACACCACACTCACACCCACACCACACTCACACCCCACACGCACTGCACTGCACGCACTCACCACTCCTGCTCGCACTGCACTGCACCGCACTGCACCGCACCAGCACCCGCACCTGCACCCGCACCTGCACCGCACCTGCACCTGCACCCGCACCTGCACACGCACCTGCACCCGCACCTGCACCTGCACCTGCACCCGCATCGCACCTGCACCTGCACTTGCACCTGCACCTGCACCTGCACCCACACCCACACCCACCCCACACCCACACCCACCACGCACGCACGCACACACACCACACACACACACACACACACACACACACACACACACACACACACACACACACACACACACACACACACACACACACACCCACACCACACACGCACACACGCACACACGCACGCACGCACGCACGCACGCACGCACGCACGCACGCACGCACCCACCCACACACACACACACACACACACACACACACACCCACACACACACCACACACACCCACACACCACACACACACACACACACACACACACACACACACACACACACACACACACACACACACACACACACACACGCACGCACGCACGCACGCACGCACGCACGCACGCACGCACGCACGCACGCTCGCACGCACGCACGCACGCACGCACGCACGCACGCACGCACGCACGCACGCACGCACGCACGCACGCACGCACGCACGCACGCACGCACGCACGCACGCACGCACGCACGCACGCACGCACGCACGCACGCACGCACGCACGCACGCACGCACGCACGCACGCACCACACGCACCACACACACACACACACACACACACACACACACACACACACACACACACACACACACACACACACACACACACACACACACACACACACACACACACACACACACACACACACACACACACACACACACACACACACACACACACACACACACACACACACACACACACACACACACACACAAATACACTCACACGCAATTGTCGAACGTTGTAAAATGAGGTAACAAGTCGACTTAGCGTTTGTGAAGTAAATGTCGATTGCACAACCCTCTATGCCTGTATATACATACGTTGACTGTAAATTAAAGTGGATGCTTCAATGCATAAGTACCACTGTTGATCAACCGAACCGCTTAGCTATGTGAAGGGTCATGGGGGTCACATTGGCTACCACGTGTACCTTTTCCAGGTGCACACGTACAATAGTTCAACCAATAAAGGGCTCATTCGTTGTATACCACTGTTCCACTTTAGTCTATCCTACCATAAGGTTAGGTAACTAGTGTATATCAGAGAAAATAACTATCGAAGTCAAGTGTACGCATTTAAATAAACCGCATATTACGTATATCTCCATTTTTTCAATTTTTGTCTTAATCAACAGTAGTTACTTGTTTTAGAAACAAAATCAGTTATGAAGCTTATGTTTAAGGAATTGCACTAATGTAATACATAAATATAAAGTTTCATGTTTTAAGTAAGACTGAGCTAATTCCATAAATAATTCTTGAGCATTAAAAAGAAAAAACTTTTCTCATCGTCGATAAAGTAATAAATCTCTTTCAACACACCCTTAGATGGAAATCTTTGACAGACTATGTTAAAAAGGCACTACAAGCTTTCCATCAAAGTTTACATATCTTAATAACAGCTCACAGAGCTTATCAATAATCAGTGTGTCATAAATAAGATAAATTTAACATTTAAGTACACGCGCCTAATTTAATTACGTAAGTACCCGCGTGTTTTATTTTTTACACCATGTCAGAAATTCACAATTTATCTAAAAGTCGTGACATGTGATCAATAACTGTTACAAATATTATCTCAAACGCTCTTCAAAGAATAGGTAGATTGTTGTCAGTAATTCATGCATACCCAGTGGTCCTAAAAATGCTAGTAATTAAATATATATTAAACTTATCTGCACAAAATATAGTTCAAATAACCCTACCTATTCTTTGCATCGTAATTTGGTTTGTCAATATCAAAATATTTTTTTATTATAATGACAAAGTAATGTAATTTGATGCAATATACAATGAAATAGTAATACAAAGTTCTATATTAGAAGTATTACACATATAAGTAAAATGGAAATAGAAAAAAAAAGTACAATGTGAATGAAAAACAATTAGGCTGCAATGGAAATATAAGTTCAATAAAAACACAGTACTAGTGCAATATAAATGCAGTACATACAGAAAAAGCACAAAAATGTTAGTATAAGGTGAAATTTACTGCAATTTAGTTTTAATGTTTTAATAATACTAACTAATAGAACACATTTTGCTACCGACACTGTACGCTGTACACTAATAAACTGCTAATCTTCTTCACTCTGATCTATGTTATTACATTCTACACACGCGATCACTGTTTCTGAATGCTCTTTGTACACAGATTTCTCACACGCATTGCACGATATCGTCGTCACTCTGTTTTTTGTCTTTCATATTGGAAACATCGTCGTGTAAACTTAGATGTTATTCCTCTTCTGGTCTCTTGTACTTTTTGATAAATAGTTGAATATCTGCAGGCAGGTTCTATAAGCTAGCTCTTACTCAAGGTATGGCTTCATTAAAGGGAGTGATAATGCTTTCAGATAATTTCTCTGTATTTATAGCTGTCGTTGATATGCGTTGCGTTTTATATAATCTGGCCCATCTTTTTGTTCTTATCGACACTGTATAGGCATTGCACAATTTATCGACAGTACCAACACCACCTTTATACCTGTTATAGTCCATATTATTTCAGGTATGTTGCTTCCAGCATCCATTGCAGAATCATCGTGCAATGTAGACAGTAGAACACTGCTCAGCTATTCTTTGGAACATAAGATACAACTGTCATATCTTTCTGGAGTCCAAAAACCACTTGATCTTGTTTTACATGGCAAAAATTCTGGTGGTAGCCCTGTCTTATTTTTCTTCACTGTTCCTACCAACGTTATTTTGTCCTTCAGGAGAGTCATGGGCAAGGGTAACTTGTATACCAGTTATCACAGGTGACATTTCTGGTTTTACCTTTTCATGGCTCAGAGTGTCGGCTAGTGCATTTGCCATTTTGCTAGTCCTTCTGGCTATTGACCACAGTATACCTCTCAATTACTCACATAAAAAGTTTTAGAGTCGCATACAATAAACTATTTCTAACAATATTTTGGTGGTTTGATGGGAATATGCTGAATGAAGCTGCATCTCCCTCTAAATGGAATCCACATTTCATCTGTTGTTATCTGTTCTCCCAAACAATATGTGTTTTTACTGTTTTCTATGAAACGATCCAGACTAAATCGTATTGCAGCAAGTTTGTCAGATTATGTTCTTTCATTTCTGGGGTTCTTATCATCAAATCGTAATTATGCTAGCAAGTAAAAATATAAATCTCTTGCAACTCATACATGTTCGAAATATTTCCGATGCTGTTCCATAAGTTGTCCAGAGTTCACAAAAATGAGTATCATTCCGCCAATAACAGAAGTTCAATGTATGACAATCATTCAATCTCTGTTGTGTCTTTCGCATCTCGAGGCCGGTGCTAATTTATCCGGGTTTTAGTAATCTCCTAAATGTTACATTGAACAATACGTCCAATTATGTCATCAGTCATAAACATTTGAAAAGCACCTAATTCATTGACAATGCCTTGGCCCAGGTAATATGGGCACAATAATTTTTGAAAAGTTTTACGAAATTTACTCAATATTGGTTATTTATTCCACAAGACTGTTTTATTTTTACCTACAAAATATTCGTTACCACCACTCACCAAATTTCGCTCACTGTCCTCTTAACTACCGTTACCTTCTTCTTGTTCTGAGTCATATAGCTCTTCCTCCGACATTGAGTTATGATGATCGTCCTCTATAACTATATCATCTGGGGTATCTGATTCTCCACCAACTTCTTCTTCGAATTCTTCTCCAACTATCGATTGAGCCATAAGACAAAGCTTATCCTCAGTGACACTATTTGGATTCCTAACGGGTATCCGGTCCCTGAAAAAGACTAAATACGCGGTCTGTAAATAAAGTAGTAAGACTAGTTAAATAATACTTTTTATTCACAGTATAATCAGACATGGACTATATCCCCTTCAAAATATTTCACTTAGCCTCATCCGATTTTTCCACTCTTCATAGGAATGCTGGAACTCAGAAACTGGTATATCTTTAAGATGGTCGGTTACAGTTTTTTAATGTCTTCTACTGTTCCAAAGTGGTGTCCTCTGAGGTGAATTTTCAATTTAGGGAACAGGAAAAAGTCACATGGGCTTAAGTTAGGATAATAGGGTGGTTGAAGGAGGACGAGAATAACTTTGTTTGTCAAAAACTTGGTAATTGAGAGTGCAGTGTGACAAGGTGCACTGTCATGATGCATTATCTAGTTGTCTTGGCAAGTCTCACATGGGCAACTCTTTTTCGCAGTCTTTCACTAGCATCATTCACCGAGTTTAATACAGAATTTAATCCCACAACGTTGCTCGTAATTTATTTCACTTACTTTTGAACGCACAGCAAAAACTTTACAAAAAGTTTGCTTACATGTCACTTGACAACAATAGACTGAAAATATTAATTGTCACTGTTATATCAGCTGTTCAGCTGAACGTATGTCTACTGGTCAGAGTTACAGTATTGCCAGATTGACTGTAAACATATGAGTCTTATTACTTTATTTACAAAGGTCGTATGTTATTAGTATCGTGACAATGATTATTTATATGAAAAATTACCACAAAAAAAAACAACATTTTGTTAAAGTGTAAAGAAGTTGTGCAAATAAAGGTAAATTTAAATCGTATATACAGTGAGTCCCAGAAATTATCTCTAAATTCATTTAAAGATCAAGGGACTAGTTTTTGATGAAACGCTCGGACACGTCGATTTTTATTTTTGACTGCGGTTTTTTAGTGATAAAATTTTGTATATAGGGTGGCCCAAAAATTGGTTACGACCACCAACTCGATTTTGTGAAATGGAAAGACCTGTTTTATTTCATTTTTGGAATCTGCTCTGAATTCTGAGTAAATCTGATATACCATGTGCTATACCTATAGTCAACAGATCTCGAGATATGTACGAAAGAAAAATAGATACTGTCTTTATAAATCCATCAAGAACATACGATAATCGTATCCAAGGTGATCCATAAACAATAGGTACATGTTTTCATTTCGTTGTGTATGTCTATTTATTTCTGACGTCGAATTTGTGCTTTCCGAAACGGTGTATTTTTGGATGAAACATTTCCGATTAGGTGAATGGGAAGGAGAGGACCTATCGAATGGCCTACTAGGTCACCCGACCTTAACACGTTGGATTTCTTTCTGTAGAGTTATCCCAAATCAAAGTGCTGTCATAATTCCAGAAGTGGTTGACAACGTGCAAATAGAGTTTATTCGTCGCCTTGGATATTATTACGCCGCAAATGGTGCACATTTTGAACATTTCATTTTAATTTGCTGTTGTGTTTTTTGAATAAACTATTCCTTTTAACAGAGAACAAAGGCTGTCATCCTTGATACGGTCCACAGTGCAAGATGATTAAGTGGTGACACACGCCACTGCATCGCGTAGGTCATGCATCGCTAAACTGTTAACGCAAGAGAGATCGAATCATAAGACAAGGATAATTATACTCAGGCCACCGAAGGCGGGCCTGTTAATATAAAAAGTATGCAGCAGAGAAAACCGGAAATAACAGTTAAAACAGATGTGGGAATGTGTGCATAAAGTGAGCAATGGGAAGAAAGGTTGTTGTGTCAAATTGTATAAGCGGTTACAATAAAAATAATGAAAAATTATCACTATTTTCCATACCTAAAGACAGTTTAGAAGACTACAACCGTGTAATTCCCCGTAAGGACCGTCTCTTGACGGAAAAAGGTCATGTCTGTGAAAAACATTTAAAGCCCGAATGCATAATTCGTGAACTAAAGACAGATTGTTATACGGTAAGTATAGTGAAAAGTTTGTCTCTGTCAAACCTATAGGTGATAACGTGTAAAAAATGTATTATAACGTTTTTCATTTCTAGATTGCGTTAAAGGTACCTAAATTAAAAAAAGTCGTGAAATTGTGAAGCACGAGGTGGTTCATGTGAAACGTAGTAGAAAACCGAATACAGAACAAGAAACAGCACAAAATCCAGATGCAGGTAATAATTAAATACCTAGTTTCCCATAAAAAATGTGTGTACCTTCTAAATTTACTGCACTGAAAAAAAAATGCAATGCAACAAGATCGTGATATGTAGCAAGGTGTTTTGTAAGTACAAGAAAATGTACATTAGAAAATCTGAATAATTTAGAAAAATTTTCTGTCTTGTATGTTTTTCATAAGACTAAGTTTTTGAGTAAAAAAAATATACTACGTTTTCGTACATAAAACAAAACTACACTTTTTATTTGATACAGTCGATAGAAGGGCGTGTAGAAAACTATCCCTAATTTCTGCCCAGTAATGGCTTTCTGCATATAATGTACTTCGGAAACACCGTGCATAATTGGACGAGAGGACGAGAAAGCTCTATACGAGCGCCTGAATGATACAGACGTGTGACTTCGATTCACGAGGCACCTGGCTCCGATTACGAGTTGCGATTTTTATCTCTCATCTAATCGTGCATCAACTGCATAGAGTACCTCGTATGATCTTATTGAACATACACTTAAAGAGGACTCGAGATTACGAGACGTATAGCACATCGAAAAGAACTCAAGCAGTTTTCACTGCTAGAAAAGAAGCCACGCCCACAAGTAGGACAAGCGAAGACAACAAGATGTCAATGAAGATGGAAAAAATCCTAAGGGAAGAAAACAGGAAGAAAGATGACCCAGTTAAGAAACCAGGAGAG
The DNA here is from genome assembly GCA_036346205.1 of Vesta saturnalis. Lineage (NCBI taxonomy): Eukaryota > Metazoa > Arthropoda > Insecta > Coleoptera > Lampyridae > Vesta > Vesta saturnalis. Next base: position 502,789 of record JARFJB010000935.1, on the reverse strand, counting down.
CGTCATCCAAGGATTGATGAAGCAAGTCGCCCGCCTATAAAGGGAGATTACCGAACTCCGGAGAACCATCAAAGGAAAATATGTGGCAAACTACAACGTAACCATCGCCGACGAGAACGTTGTAAATAGAACCACGACTGCGAGTGTCGATAAGTACAGAAAAGCGACCACCGTCCTAGACAGCAACGGGATCCACTTCAACGTCTACTTGCTAGACGAAGCAAAACCACTTAAGGTGGTAATCTAAGGGATTCCTCAAGGAGAGGAAATGATAAGGATCGTCAAGGAAGATCTCAAAGCAACGGGATACGACGTCCAGAAGGCCAGTCGGATGTACGCAGGACGCAAGCACCGACAAACGGCCATGGTCCTTATTCACCTCCAACGAAGTGACCAAGCGAAAGAGATCTTCAAGTTAACCAACATGGGATACCTCAGGGTGCGAGTGGAGACACCGCACAAGAAAAACGGCATGGGTCGGTGTCACTAATGCCAGCGATACGGACACACCACCAGCGGCTGCCACGCCCCTCCACGATGAGTAAAGTGTGCAGGAGTACACCACACCAGGGACTGTATGAAGACACGGAAAATGGGAGACCCGAAATGCTGTAATTGCACAGGAGTGCATACAGCGAACAACGGTGGATGCCCCACCACCCGAAAAACACCAAGAATATGGCCAACGATCGACATACAGCCAAAAAGAATGGTGGAAAAGAACATCAGCTACTCGCAAATCGCGGTGGGTAACGGAAATCCGGCACCAGCAGCAGCGCAAGAATAAGAAGACGAAGACTTCGCGCTCGCGATGAAAATCGTGAGAGCCATCCGGGCAGAAAGAAACAACATCGATAGATAAACGCCCACAAAATCCCGCATCCCTCCAAACGGCCTCCTTACAAAGAGGGAGGAGCTAGAAGAGTTCGTCTACCGACAAAACGTGGATATGGTGTTGGTCACGGAAACTCATCTAAGGCCTTGCGATAAGCCCAAGATAAGGAACTACCGTTTGCACCGCAACGACAGGCTCACCGGGAGAGGAGGGGCACAGCAATGTACATTAAGAACTCGATAGAACACTACGAGCTTCCGACTCCGAAAACGCAATTGCTGGAGGTGACTGCGATAGGCGTGAACACAAGCTCCGCAGGACGCATAAAGATAGTAGCCGCATACAATCCACCAAGGGCCGTGCTAGACGCTCAATAACTGAACGCATTATTCGAAGACAACGTACCCACAATAATAGCAGGAGATTTAAATGCTAAACACCAGAACTGGAACAGCACGACACCCAACCGAAACGGAAGGGATCTAGAAGCCTATGCCGCGACAAGAAACCTGATCGTCGAAGGCCCACAAGAACCAACCTGTCACTCAGGTACAGGGAGGCCAGACGTGCTAGATATAGCCATATTCCGGAATGTTCCCTTGCATTTCTGAATGGGAGCAATAGCAGATATAAGCTAAGATCACGACCCCGTCCTGCTGCAGCTAGGAGATCAAGAGCCGTTACAGCCCACGCAGATCACTAAAACTTCCTGGTATAAATACGAAGCGCTGATCAAGGACAATATCCCTGCAGTGCCAGTGCTAAACGACGCCCGTCAGATAGATACGGCAATATAGAAAGTCACGGACAATAGAAGAAGTCAAGTTTACATTCACTAAAAACAAAAATCACCACAGCCTGCCCATAGACATAAGAGAACTTATCAGGGACAAAAACAGGACCAGACGGAGATGGCACCGAACACAAAACCCGGAAGATAAACGGGAATTGAATGCCGCAGAAACGCGAGTCAAGACGGCCATTAAAGAACACAAAAACGCACGTTGGACAGGAAAGTGGAATCCCTCGACGTCAAAGAAGGAGCATACAAACACGCCACCACTCCGAGGTAGGAATGGAATGACGTGCACGGATGCAGAGAAAGCAGGCGCATTCGCAGAATTCATAGAAATACAATGCAGCCCCGTCTACGAGAACGCGGACCTCGCTCACATTCAAAGGACAAATAGATCCGTCAGAGAGCGTCTGGCGGAAGAATCTCAAGAGAACATCCGACACACCACCCCACAGGAGATAAGCGACATCCTGAAGAAGTTAAACATCAAGAAGGCACCGGGGCCAGATGCATTCCAAATCAAGTGCTGAAGCTCCTCCCACAAAGAGGCGTAGCGTACCTCAGCGCAGTTTATAATGCGATACTACGATCGAAATACTTCCCGACCAGATGGCGTGAAGCGGACACGATGATGATACCGAAACCGGGTAAAAACGCTACCCTACCCCCAAAACTACAGACGCATCAGCCTACTACCGTCGATGGGCACAGTTTTGGAGCGGATTATCCAAGTCAGATTGCAAGAAGAAATAGATAAATTACAAATCCTACCGGAGGAGCAATTCGGATTCCGAAGAAACCACTCGACCACCCAACAAACCCTCCGAGTTGTCGAACACGTCGCACGTGGCTTCAATTGGAAGAAGCACACCGGCGGATTGTTCCTAGACATCGAAAAAACGTTCGACAAAATGTTGCACCACGGACTCCTACATAAAATGCAGGAGCAAGGAATATCGCTTCAAGTGACCCAACTTATCCGCTCCTTCCTATCCAGCAGATGCTTCAGGACAAAGCTGCAGCACTGCAGGTCCTTCCCCCGAAGGATTACCGCTGGAGTACTCAAGGCTCACCCCTCTTCCCTACATTATTTAACTTATATGTTTCAGATCTCCTGAAGACCGAAGGAACCATCCTCGCAACATACGCGGACGAACCGCGGCCCTAGCCCAATGCAGCAACCTCGGACAAGTCGACGGACTTCTGCAGAGGGCGTCGGATGACCTCGAAGAATGGTATAAGAAATGGCGCATTACCATTAACCCGGAGAAAAGCACGGCCATCCTATTCACGAAAAGAATAGCGAAACCAACCCGCAACATTGCCATGTTCGGACAAGACATCCCGTGGAAGAATTCTATAAAATACCTAGGGCTGTAATGGACAGAACACTTCGATGGAAACTCCACGTAGACGACCGAAGATGCAAGGGACAGGGGATAATAAGAAACTCTACCCGTTAATACGTAGAAACAGCGTGCTGCCAGCCGACAACAATCTGCTAATCTACAAAACGGTAGTCCAGTCGCAGAAGTCTGGGCTTAGCCGCTACGACAATAATAAAAAACTACAAATCGTACAAAATAAATACCTAAGAATTGCAGTAAACGCGCCATGGTTCGTAAGAAACGACCAAATACACGAAGACCTCAAGATACCCAACTTAATGGAGTTCGCAAAAAACGCCGTAATCAACCTAGAAGAGGCACTAGCGGCACATCCCAACCCAGCAATAAAAGGAATATGGGACTACGACATCCAAGACAAAATAAAGCACTAGAGGCCGAAAATCATCTTGAGAAACAAACAATAAACAAAGGTAGTATGTTTAATGCATTTGTATTTATTACAGGTACAGCGAATATACATTACCGCCAGGAAATAACCAATTCTACGAAATCATAAAGGGTTAGAACCCGAAATAGCCGTAAATAAATAATGATGACCGATGACCGACCGTGCATAATAATACGAACTGTCCCAAAAGTAATAAATTAAATAAATAAAAATAGTTTTACATAATTACACCAATAGTTTAAAATTTATAAGTGAGACTTGTCCAAAGTCCAACACAATCAGTCTTCTTATAAGTTTATGCTTTAAATGAAATCAAAGCTTTCATGTACCTACAACACAAACAAAAGCTTTTTCAAATAAAAAGAAGGAATCAAGACTGCAATTAACTTAAGCTTTTATCATTGATTGAAAAAATACGGCATTACAAGCAGTAAATAATTCATTATTCCACCACACTTTCGTATTATCGATATCATGCTAGATTAACAACAATGTTGCACAATTAACTATTATGGCTCACTCCAGCCGCAGCAATACCTGCGTCCTCCCTGGCCCGAGTTCAACATTTCTCTGTAATTCTCGTCAGCTCTCAGCGTTAGAAAATCTGAGACGGGGCCAGCCGACCCGTTACATCACCTATTTTATAATCCACCGTGATACGGTCATTATTGTTGATACGTTAAATTGTAAATTCCTCGAGATCTGTTTACTTTAGTTATAGGACATGATACATGATATTTACTCAGAATTCAAAGCAGATTCAGAAAATGAAATAAAAAAACAGGTGTTTCCATTTGACAAAATCTAGTTGGTGGTCGTAACTGATTCTTGGGCCACCCTATATACAAAATGTTACCACTAAAAAACCGCAGCCAAAAATAAAAATCGACATGTCCAAGCGTTTCTTCAAAAACTAGACCATTGAACTTTAAATGAACTCAAACACAATTTCCGGGACTCACTGTGTATGTTTGTGAAATCGATAAATGCACAAAGTTATGTGTTGCATATTTTGTTCAGACAATATAGTAACAAGTGTTGTTAAACACTAATCAAGCAAACGCAGCAGATTTCTTATTGCACTTAACTCGAAATTTATATACAAATAGTGTGTGATAGTTAGAGAAACCACCTTTACGACACATTCTAAACTGCGATTATAACACGAGTTGATAAGGGAACTAGATGGTATACATCAAGACCGCTTGTTAAACGGAATTTTAAGTTTGATGAAAAGCGGTTCTAGAATCATGAAAATACCTAATAACTACGAACATTCTTAGTTATAGTTCATTACCCAAGTAGACTCAATACTTTTTGATATCGCTGAATCAATTGGTCAACTGGTCTTATTTTAAGAGATTTAACATGTACCAAATTGGTTTCTGAATGAGTAGGGGTAGGGTGGAATAGGAGTAAGGGTAGTAACGACTTAAAACCGCATTAGAACACCGCACAGGCAAATAACTTCCAGGGCCAACTAGCTAGTCGTAAGGGTGAAGGGTTTTACTAAAGATTGTCTAATCTGGTAATATCTTTAGACCTTGTCTTGATTCGGGCAAAAGTATAAATATATGGTGTGGAACACCACACGACCTTCCAACCTACAAAATGGAAATTAAAAAGAACGAAATAATAATTTTATACCCTCCAACATATGCACATGTAGGTATAGAAGGTTGTGCAATCAAGTTTGTTCCACAATCACTAAATCGACATACTAGCTCATTTTACAACTGTTGTGTGTGTGTGTGTGTGTGGGTCTGGGTGTGGGTGTGGGTGTGGGTGTGGGTGTGAGTGTGGGTGTGGGTGTTGTGGTGTGGGTGGTGGTGTGTGGTGTGGTGGGTGTGGTGTGGGGTGTGGTGGTGGGTGGGTGGTGGTGTGGGTGTGGTGTGGTGGTGGTGTGGTGGGTGTGGGTGGGTGTGGTGTGTGGGTGTGTGGTGTGTGGTGTGGGTGTGGGGGTGGGTGTGGTGTGCAGGTGCTGGTGTGGTGGTGGTGTGGTGTGTGTGTGGTGTGGTGTGGGGTGCGGTGCAGGTGGGTGTGGTGCGAGGTGTGGTGCGTGGTGTGGTGAGGTGGGGGTGGTGTGTGTGAGGTGTGGTGTGGTGTGGTAGTGTGAGGTGGGTGCTGGTGGGAGTGCTGAGTGTGGAGGTGTGCGGTAGTGGTGTGGTGGTGTGTGAGTGTGTGTGTGTGGTGGAGTGTGTGAGTGTGGTAGTGTGGTGTGCGTGATGTGTGGTGTGTGTGGAGTGGATGTGGTGTGTGTGAGTGTGTGTGTGTGGAGTGTGGAGTGTGGAGTGTGCAGTGTGAGTGTGTGTGTGTGTGTGTGTGTGCTGTGTGTGTGTGGTGTGTGTGGTGTGGTGTGTGAGTGTGAGTGTGAGTGTGGTGTGTGTGTGTGTGTGGTGTGGTGTAGTGTGTGTGTGTGTGTGTGTGTGTGTGTGTGTGTGTGTGTGTGTGTGTGTGTGTGTGTGTGTGTTGTTGGTGTGAGTGTGTGTTGTTGTGTTGTGTGTTGTGTGTGTGTTGTTGTGTGTGTGTGTTGTATTGTTGTGTGTGCGTGCGTGTGTGTGTGTGTGTTGATAAGTTGTTGTATCAGGTACTCAGAACCATTAATTGTACAATAATGCATGTTTGTGATAGACGTTAATTTATGTTCCTTGTATGTAGAGGTCATCGGTTTTTTGATATTTCAATAGATATAAACTCGAAATGTTATCTATACATTGTAATGCTTAAAAATGTTTGTTATTTGTATAATAACATGCTTACAACGATTAACTTTACAATAAAACTGCAAGAATGCTTTTCGATCAGAACGTTAATTTTCTATCTAATAGGAAATCGTGTAGACGGGTTCCAAAATCGAGTTTTTTGGAAATATTTCGAAAATGTCCTGAACTTTTAAACGTCCTTACATTGTTATCGCTTTTTACAATGTTTGCTATTTCCATAATGAACATGTTACGGAAGAAATTTCATAATTATCTTAAAGGAATTGTTATTATAAATACAAATTATATAATATTTAATTATCATTTTGTTGTTCCACACCAGACATTTAATTAGGTGCGGGATGTTGTAAATATAGAGGAATAGGATGTTGAAAACTAAAGTATAGCTGTGAATAATTATTAAATTTCCTATTCATTATAATTGGAGTCTTGGATTAGTGCACAATCATATATTGAAATACAATAATTTCATGGACATTATCAAACTATAATATATTTTAGAAATGTTTCACTTAGAAGCTCAACAGTTTTTAGAACCAACTAACGGGGAGCTTAGAAGTAAATTTCGTATTTTAAACATAAAAATGTGTTGCATCCAAGTTTTCCAAAATGCTTATATGACATTAGACTCTTTAAGAGAAAATTAAAAGTACATTTTGATTGCGGTAAGTTTCCGATTAAAATTTGAATAATAAGCTTAGCTGCTGTCTTGAAACGTCCCAACACTCCATTAATTACTAACTCTGCAACACAAAATGTAAATCCAACAAATGTAGACATGCTATTACATATAATTGTGTTAATATTGTCACATTTAGCACAAACATGTTTTATCAATTCATTCAGATTAACCATAGCACATCGGACATGCTGCGATACAAGTTGTAACATTTTGGTTAATGTGATTAAAGCTGCATTATTTATTTGTGTGATTGAATTATTTTGAAATTGTTCAATAATGCATACCAAAGCAGCGACAATTGTAATACCGGTTGGTGGAGGTATTATTACAGTTACACAAAGTGTTACCACCAATTCGACTATTAACGAATTTATTAAAGGTGCTAGTAATTCTATGGTTGTTAGTGGTATTTCTGGTATATTTTTGTTTATGCATTCTAACGAATTCACAATGATGGTGCGAAGAGGAAGAACTTTGCTATATCGAACCGTGTTGTTATCTAAAACTAGCTATTACTTCAATTATTAACAAGTCTATAACTTACTTGAGATTATCGCGGTGTTAGCTTCGCTTGCAAGCCAGTTGTAGATAAAAAAAATTAGGCCAATGTAGTACTTCATCTTGATATTTACTACATAATTGGAAGAACTGCTTTTTATACATTTACAGAAACAACAAAGCAAAGGAGGGCATGTTCATCTCAATTTTATTTGGTTAAACATTACGTTGTTTGCAATACTGAATTTAGAGCTTTGAATAACCTACTTCTTTACCAACAATGTGTATTGTGATTACTTTTATTTCACTATTCAAGATCAAAGCTATACTAAAGTAAATCTTTAAATGTACAAGTGAAAGGTGCGCACGGTTTTAGCAACTTCAGAACTTGCATGCAAGCTGCTGTCTTAGTTGAAAATCCCTCAGCCATAAAAAAGGAGTTTAGATTTATAAACATGCCCCTAGGGAAGATATTAGAGTGTGGTTAGGTCATTACTTCAAACTTCCCTCGAAGATAGCCGATTCTACCCGAACATTGACGAGCGCGTCAGCGCGCAAGACCCTAGGCTAGCAGAGTTCTAGTTTCTCGTGTGTTTCGCTCTTTAAAGTGTAACTGTCGTCGAGTGAGCATTATTATGATGTATTCTCATGCTTATGAGCCAACATCAGCGGGCATTAGAGATTTTACTGACTTGTTAATAAACTATTACAACATAACCGTTCAAGATAATGATGGAAACGATGACGTGGATGAGCTGAATGTAGCTCACATCCAAGGTGATGGTGATGATTCACAGAAGAGGAAGAAGAGCTATGATGTAGAGGAGAAGGACGAATCTCAAAACCATGATGATGATGGCGACGAATCACGGTTCAAGAAGAAGAAGACCGATAAACGTTGTTATTAAATAAAAATGATGTATTGTTGTTTATAATAATAATATATTTTCAAACGCTAAGCTTTCCTTCAATTTTGTTAATAATCTTGTTTTTCCTAACGGTGGTCCCCGTCTTGATTTATGTTTCCAGCTTTACGAGTTTTCGCGTTAGCGTCTTTTTCGCTGGCGTATTTCCGTTTGTGTTTCCGTATTTGCGTGTTTCGTTTTACGTGTTTTCGCGTTAGCGTGTTTCCGTGGTTGCGTGTATTTTTTTGTGTTGGTCTGTTTTCGTGTTTGTATGTTTTCGCGATTGCGTATTTTCGTGTCAGCGTGTTTTTGCGTTAGCATGTTTTCGTGTTAGCGTGTTTTCGTTCTGTGTGTTTCCGTTTTGCGTGTTTTCGTTTTGTGTGTTTTCGTGTTTGTATGTTTTTGTGTTAGCGTGTTTTCGTGTTTCCGTTTTTGTGTTTTTGCGTTAGTGTGCTTTGGCGTTTGCATGTTTTCGTGTTTGTATGTTTTCGCATTTGCGTGTTTTCGTGTTAGCATGTTCTCGTTTGTGTGTTTTCATGTTAGCTTGTTTTTGTGTTAGCGTGTTTTCGTGTTAGCGTGGTTTCGATTGTGTGTTTTCGTGTTTGCATGTTTCTGCGTTAGCGTGTTTTCGTGCTAGCGTGTTTTCGTTTGCTCCTCGTGCTAAAACAATGATGGTCGATTGTATGTAGTTGTAGGCAATATTGTGTTGACTAAAACCCATAATTGGAAACCCTGCTTGCTATGTCCAGTCCGTGGAGCTATGTTTAATTAGCTTTCTGACAGATCTATTTATGATAAGGTCAGGCTTGCATGAAAAATAATATTGAGGTAAAACTAGCTAGCTAACGTGTTTTGCTGCAACACGCATCACAATATTGAAGATTCTGTGTATGTATTAGAAAGCTTACTACAGTCTCGGAACAGAATGCAGATAAAATTGAAGAAAATGAGTACGGTTCAGCTTCTGCGAACGAACTGAAAGATTTGAAGAGTGTGAAGCATTTCCATAGCCGTGCTGAAACCAGTTAATTTAGGGATAACCTCATGTCCATGTAATAATAGTGTTGATAAAACTGTTAGGGGTTATTTGCTGCTGTATAGGTTGTTACAATATAATGGTTCAAGGTGAAGACGATGAGGTGAACGTATCTCAAAATCTCGATGATGGTGATGCTCTCTATGAAATTTCAAATAAATTAGATTACGTCACTCTTATTTCAGATTAGAAATTTTAAATCGTTTAGTTAACATTGCTACTAATCTCAACTGGTAAAAATCCATATAACGTGAAGTACATATATGTGTGTGTGTGTGTGTGTGTGTGTGTGTGTGTGTGTGTGTGTGTGTGTGTGTGTGTGTGTGTGTGTGTGTTAGTAAAATTTTTAAAATATTTGTAAGTGTTTTGAATGTAAATTTTATAAGTACAACATAATTGCTAAATACGAGTAGCAGTAATCAGGTTTTGTGTATTACTTTCTAAATTAGTTAATGATCGGAATGTAATAGCCAGTTTATATACAACCATTTACAAAGCGTGTTTAGTGAGACTACATGTGGACACGTTGTATAAAAAATATTTCAGTTCAACATATGGTTATTAGAAAAACTGAAGGAAAAACGCTTCTAAAGGTAAACGTATTATTTATATATATATATATATATATATATATATATATATATATATATATATATATATATATACATGCATATGCTTTTTTTTACTTGATATCGCTAACAAAAATGTCGATAAAGATTTTTAAAATGTATTATTACTCTTATAGGATGACGTCATAAGATCACCTCTATAAATGGTTGGTAAGTGTTCGTGGATTTTAAACTTGTAGTTATTGTTAATTCGCGTATAATAATAAAACCATTAAAACCTTTTGCCTTTTATTTCCATTATATCAGTTTGATATTCTTAAAAGTATGTTAATTTAATTTAACTCTATGTTATATGTAAGTAATTATTACTTTCCAGACTATTTAATGGGGTTTTTATAACAGTTAACGAACACGTTTCTATGAAACGTGTATGTAATTGAACGTGCAAATAAATCAGATATAATTTCCGATTGTATGGGAGGTGCCTGTTTGGAAATAGAGAATCTGCCTACACATAAAGCATCATTGCATTAGGGTAGAAATTATTTATTATTTCACGTCATATTTAATTAAACCTTAATGTGTTCAGTTTTGAACTGTAATCTGGTTTCCTCAAACTATAAGACATAATTTCTGTTGATTGATTGAAATTGATCTGGTTGATTTGATCGAGCATGATTTGTTTGAGATTGATTGATTAATTAATTAATTGATCTGTTTGTGTGTGTGTGAGAGAGAGAGAGAGAGAGAGAAAGAGCCGAAAGAGAGGGAGAGGCAGAAACAAGATAGAGCAAGAGAGAGGCGTGCACTATCAACCTCTATTATGGAAAATGTTTATCAGTCTATACGAAAATCAATTTTAACTCAAAGGGACCAGGACGCAGACCATGATACAAGTCCTGCCTTACAAGGCTGGGGTCTCCTTATTAGAATACAATTTTGTATGACGGGGCAAAGGCCTACAGCTGTAAGATTAAGTTAGAACCACATACAATCTCCAGTCAGGGGTCAAAGGCCCGAGAACAAGTTGCGAAGCCCTACACGTGTATTACAAGAACCTCCTTATTAGAAATACAACGTATAAATAAATTTCTCGTATAGGTAAAGATCATCCGAACGTACCCAATAGCATATGACCATTTTAAAACAATAGGATGGATAATTTTAACAATAATGTCTTATTAGGGTAATTATGCAATTTCTAACATTGTATGCGTGTGCGTTTGCCTAACCTCCAGGATTACTGCTCTTAATACAACCAAAAGGACCTTAATTAGGGTTAAATCTGTCCATCAAAAATAACCCTAAGACCAACTTCAGGTCCAAGACCTAGCCCAAGTTCAAGACCCAGCCCAAGTCTAAGACCAGCTCCAGGTCCAACCCCAAGTCCAAGACCAGCCCCTACATCTGCCCCTCACGTGAGCAAGTACAAAAATTGCTGCCGAAGGGCGGTAGTTAGGGTGAAAATTCCATCAAGGGGTTGACCCTCGAAAAGAAACTATAGGGTAGAAAATACGGTCACACGTGGGCGTAAAAAATAATTAGTGTTGAAAAAGGTCTCTGAAAAGAAACGATAGGGGTTAAAATCAAGGGTTAAAAAAGGCCTCCAAAAGAAACCATAGGGGTGGAAAATACGGTCCCCACGTGAGCGTATAAAAAAGTGAAAGGTGGGTTTTTCCCAGAAAATCAAAGATGGCGGAAGGTGCCCGTCTACTACTTAGGGCATATTTAACCACTTTTATGGACCATCATCACGAAATTTTTGAATACACACTTGCATTTTCGAAAAAGTTTATTTAGTTAACTTTCCTTTGTGTTTAATGTTTTATAAAATAAGGAAAAGTATTAAAATAAGATGTTAAATATGCAACAACATAAAAACCTAAATGCTTGTAAAATTAACATTAAAGTTACGTATTTAAATGATCATTATCAAGCACTGCTAAAATTCTAACTAAAATAAAAACATAGAGTTTTTCATGAATCTCCAAAGATAAATAATATCTTACAGTTCCGTTTGAAGCATCATAACGACGATGTGATGTTCTAAAGAAAGAATAAGTAAAAACAGGCGGATTTGAAAAAAATAAAAATAGACTACTATACTATTTTGTATTTAGTTGGTACTAGTATTTAACTCTGAAGTTATTTTTATTACCATTACTTCCTGGGTTATTTTTGGTTTAATTATTTTACAATTATAATTAATCTATAAATGTATCTATGGAAAAACGAAATTTTACAAACGAAGAAATGTTCGATATGTTGACATGCTACATCTTGTCCCACACAAATTGTGCACTTACTGAGCTGATGTATTGGGATAAATATCCTGAACGAACGCAACCTGGTCAATCTATTTTTAGACGATTGTAGTCTAATTTAAAAGAATTTTGTTCATTTACAAAACCTATCCTATTACGTCAAAGACAATCTGATGACGAAAACGCTGATACCGTTTTACAAGCCGTTGTTGAAAACCCTGAAATATCGACAAGAACATCGTACTGTTCCAGCTAATTCCTCAGCACAATTCATTTTAAATAAGTTTCATCCATATAAATTTCGAGTTTGTTAGGGCCTTAGACCAGCTGATCATCAGCGGCGAGTAGGTTTTTGCGAATGGTGTACTCGAAAATGTGACTAAGAACTAAATTTTTGTTTTAAAATAATTTGGTCTGATGAAAGCATGATTACCAACAATGGAATTTTCAACCGACGTAACAAACATTTTTGGGAAAAACAAGATCCTTATTTAAAAAAAGAATCAAGGTATCAACATAGATTTGGATTAATACGTGGATGGGCATTTTGGGACGAAAAATAATAGGACCTTCTGTTTACCACAGAAATGTAAATACCTAACGATATCTGAACTTGTTATGGACTGATTTGTAAAATTTCTTGGATGAATTACCTCTAGCACTTGTTAACAACTGTTAGTTTCAACAAGATGGTGCCCCAACACATAACTCAAGAAATGTACATGACTATCTGTCATTGCGGTTTACAGGAAAATGGATTGGAACTTACAGTGGTCATCCCGATCACCCGATTTAAGTACGTTGGATTTTTCTGTGGGGTTACCTGATAATCCAAGTGAATGTTGAAAATGTAGAGCAGTTGTTAGCATCTGTTATGGCAGCAGTTAACATCATTTCGCCAGAAATGCTAGACCGTGTTTTAAGTTCTTCAGTAAAGAGAGCTTACCTGTGTCTATAAAATTGCAACAACCTATTTGAACAGTTATTGTAATTATTTAACTGTAATTAAATAGGTTTAAAAGAGTTGTTAAATTTGTACATAAAAAAATATTATCGAATACTAACATCCGAATTTTTCTTAAAAATTATCTTCAAAACTATAGTGTGTAATACATGGTAATATCCTTAATAAAAAATACTATCGAATACAGAGTGTGTTTCGTTGATTGCGGCGATATAAAAAATTAAAGTTGATGGTGACGAAACGTCGAATAAAAAATTTGAAAACCCCATCTAATAGGATTCAAAAATTGACAATGAAGAAGTACCTTTGCTTTTTGAAAATCTTTTAAAATAATTGAAGGAATTACGAAAACAGAAAAACCCAAAAGTCGCATTTTGTTTTAAATCTCGGAAACGATAAACAATAATGAACATTTGCAAACTACATGTGAACATGCCCTAAATTACAGAACTTTTCTCTAATTAAACCGCCTTCGTATCTTTTACCGTTTCCAAGATCACCATGCTGTCCATCCTTATCTTGGGCACGTTGTGTATAAACGTACCATTATTGCGCCTGGCATATAATTTGAATTTACACGTTTTATAACGTTTGTTACCAAATTTTCACTATATACACATCGATAAGTAGTTGAGCGCGAAAACGGTTAATAATGGTGTATGAAAAATCGATTTCGCACCGGATGACGGCATGTTATATTGGAGGTCCAGATTGGAAATTCAGAGTTTTTGAAACTTAAAGTACGCCCCAGAATAACAAAGAGTAATAAATCATGGTATTAGTGAAATAGTGTCGTTTCTCTGCAGGAAGCGGCAAAAAGAAAGTAGCAAACCGGCCTAATTGAAATGAAGACGCTTGCAAAATATTGTGTTAAATAAAGACGTTCCAGGTAAACGACAAACTAAAGAAGACCTTTTAAAGTTCCACTTAAGCCTGAACGTCAGAAAACTCATAGACGTGTGGTTGAGATTTCAGTGTATTAATAATTGTATATTCCACACTATTTATCGGATTTTTGATACTTTAAGGCATTGTATATATTCAGAATGATAATTTTTTCATTCCTAGAGACAGAACTAAGTCTCCAACATTTTTCCAGGGAAAAATCGGGAGATTCCATTTTCACCACCGTTTTCAACCCAAACTCGCAAGCAACTGAGCATTTTAAAGTACTTGTTTTAAAATAACAAATGTGGTCATTGCATCTTAATACATCCCCCATTAAGTGAGTCATATTTCTAATTTACACATAAGGAGATAATAGTGTAGTGAGTACCTTCCAAACTTATACAAATTTTCTTGAAATTTCGGACAATCCTCGCTATCCTGTACAATAATGTATTCAGTTCTTATTAATTCAATCTCAAACAATTTGTACGTAACTAACAAAGATAGAGCTGCCCCTTCGTTTCTTATTAAATGAAATGCTAAGTTGATTTACCTAAAAAACATGATAATGACGTCACTCACGGTTTCCCTGCTGAATCTTAAAACAGATTAAATGCACGTTAACAAACATTATTTGATTTGATTAAAAAACCTGCAGGTTGATGTAGAAAAAGCATAGATGTCAAATTACTTAATTTTTTTTCTTTTTGTATGTATTAGTAAGCCATAATTACAATCATAAGTATTTTTTTAAATGTTTTATACGAACATAAGAAACTGAAAAGTCAATATATTTACAGACCTTATAAGACTTATAGTATATTTTAATAAGTACGCCACTGACCTGCGGCTGTCAAAATTATTGAGTACTCTCTGATATTCTGTAACGTACCATAACTGCGTAGATTACTGCGTAAATTATGAATATTTAAGTGCAAATCCGTGAGCTTACTGCCAGTCTGCCAAATATCTATTACTGTACTCATCTTGGGGTATGTTTGATATTTTGTTAATAGATGTATATTTTATATACGTTTAGTTGCCTATATGTAAAGAATCAACTAATTAAGACTTATTAAAAATAATCATATTGTTGATACTCAATATCATAAAATACGGTGTATAGATTCTATAGTGTATAGGGTTGAAACATAGAAAAGCACGCGTTCTACCTCACAGTTTTTTCTAGCTAATCTCGATAGTATGGCCAAAACCCGACAATTATTTAACAAACAAAAAACACACAATTTAATGGAAAGGGTGTTTGTTGGTACATAAGAAGATTCTAGACGTTTCGAGTATTATAAAAAAAATTAAAATTTTCCGGATTTTCCGCCTGGTCGATAAATCAACCAGTATCCATCTAGCTCCTGAACTTCATTAGACATCTTTGTTGTGAAAAGGCGCAAAACATCTAATGCACACCGCAATCTTTTTGGCTTCCTCGCTGTGCTGTGCGAGAAGTAGACAAATGAGATAAATGATCACCAGCATTTGACGGTCTGACCGTGTTTTCAGTGGTGATTGCACGCTCGTTGGTCTTCTTCATCTTATTTTTAACAATGATCAACCATGAGGATGTCTGCTTGCGGCCAGAATATTCATCTAAAGTTGATTCACTAATATACTTCTGAATGTAAGATGAGGTTTACGTTTTCGGTTTATCTTCGTTGACGCAGTTTTGTGCAATATATATGAATTAACGATTGCACATTCTAAGGAATGGTAAAATAGTTTCATCCATCATCCTCCTGATTTCCACGCTATATTGTAGCAAGCATGGAGCTGGTCGAATCTATCTACAACCCCCATACTCTCATTACAATCAGCTAAAGGTGAGGCACATCTTACTGAAATCCTTTGAAAATCTTTGTTCAGGCGCAAAGCTTTTGAAGTTTCGGCAAAGTTGTGCATTGTATTTGCAACAACATAGTACTTCTTTCCCCGGTCTCTCCATTTTGCAACTGAAATATAACGACAATTCACACAATCATATTGTCCGGAAGCCAGTCTCTTATCATCGGCAAGACCATTTTTCGGAAAATTCTTTCTAGTCATACGAATAGTTCCACACTCATATAAAGACCTTTCCAGAAGCTTCTTCAGTAATGTAAAACTCGTAAAAAGTTATCGAAGAAAATGCAATAATTTTTTCTTGGGATGGCGTTGTAAGTTCGAGAACAACTCGTTCACCTACAGGTCCCAGTTCCTCACTATCTTTTTTGCCTTCATATACGGAAAATTGCAGAAGATATCCCGTCTTAGCACAAGCTGCAGCCCAGACTTTGAAACCCCTCTTTATTGGTTTCAGTGGCATATATTGCTTAAGGCTAGTTCTTCCTTTGAATGCAACTATACTTTCATCCACTGATAAATTTCTTGATGGATTGAAAGACGCCAAGAAGTTTACATTTAATCTTTCTATCATGGGTGTTACCTTATACAATTTATCGAAGTTCTCTTCTCTCTTATTTGGCATTATTGAATTATCATTTAGATGCAAGAAGCGCAATATTTTCAAAAATCTCTTCAATGGCATAACATCTGCAATTCTGGCTTTATGAAAGTTTACATCTGTTGACCAGTAAAGTCGAATACAGGGCAAGTCCCATGAGGGTCAACATTCCTATAAAAACCCTTAATTCAGCTTCTTGCAAATCTAGCTTACTGTTTTATTTTGTTCAGCATACAGATTCGACTGTGTAATTATCAGATCAAACAAAGTATTAGAGATATCTAGCGGAGATTCTGTGCAGTAGTGAAGTTTAGACCAAAATCTTCAGTAAATGAGGACGTTTGATATTTACTAGCGAATGGAATTTTTGTCCAATTGTAGGTGAAATCACTTTTGTACTGTACTAAATTGATTAGAGATTCGTCATCTTTGTCATCAGATTCTACTTGATTTTGTTGATTTGGTGCGAAATTCGGATCGGCGATAGTCATCTGAGTCTTCGAAATTGAATACATCTTCAATATCAGATCGTCTGGCACGCTTGTGTGTGGAGCTGATTGATGGGTCGCAATTTGGAAAGTCATCATCCGCGTCAGAATCACCTCCAATATCCGAATCTACAGCTTGTTCATCAGTGTCTATAAGATCATAAAATTGATCGGTGCTCATAGACTCCAAGTAGATTAGTGAAAGTTTATGATTCATTATGGTCCTATAACGAAAAAGTGCATTGAGTTTTCGTACAATGTACATATGCAACACAAGATTCTTGGTTATGATAAAGTTGAATGACTGTAACATCTAAGTCAAAAATTCCAGAGATACAGTAATGCTTTCATTGTATTTAGCATACATTTTTTCATAAACTCACCAATCTTCGTAGTTAGATTATCATGGGAACTTGCAAAAAAACTTCAATTCGGGAGACAATGCTCCACACGTGGAGAGCAAGCTCCTTGGGCTAAGTGCATACTGGTTGATACTTCAACCACTTCCCCTACTTCTCGTCAACTACCTCACACATGATGCATATAGCGACCACAATCCATTCAGGTAACGTTCTTACACACAAATGGTCGAAAATAAAACCATCAAATTTGGGTTAAGTAGATGTTTCGGCATCGGTTTATATATAGACCAGTATCCTATAAAGGGTTAGAACTTAGTATAGACGTGTCTGCGTGAGTGCGTGCGTGCGTGCGTGCGTGTGTGCGTGCGTGCGCGCGTGCGTGCGTACGTGCGTGCGTGCGTGCGTGCGTGCGTGCGTGTGTTTGTAAAATTCCAATCATTTCTTATTTTCAATTCTAACGTTATACGTTTGAACTTAATAACAGTTTCGTAGTTCGTAAATCACGTTTATATTCTTTTTATGTTACGTAGATTTTATAGTTAAAATTAGCAATAAAGTTATTTTACAACATGAGATATACCAAGCATTGGAGATAAATGCCTAATGGACCGTTAACAAAGAGGTGTTCTTGCTACAATTTGTCTTTTATGAATTGAAACAATCACTGTTTAAGTAATTTTTAGAATCATTACTGCAATGAGAAAAAGCAAATATATGTAAAAGCCTTTCCTTCTGGTTTGTTGCAAAATTTTGTCCATTAAAAATAAATATTTGATGAACTAAATTTTTATTAAAGGTAATAAACTTTTATTACTATTAGCAAGTGTGTCATTCAATGTGAAGTTGAAACTCAACTTATATTGCTCATTATTATAGAATTACCAGTATGTGGGTTTATTGTGCCACGGATTGGATTTTAATCGTCCAGTATCCTTGATACTGTAAACACAATCTGAAATACTAAATGTACATCATTATTATCAAGAAATATGATAGATGGCTAATAGCGACATAGTTAACTTCTCAAAAAGTTATTGCTATTACATTATAATCCCTAAATTTGTAATTCTAGAAATGAAACGATAATGAATCGTTTGTTTCAAATTTTAATATGTACCCCATAACAAAACAAAAAACACTGACATACTAGTACCATAGAAATTGTTAGTACCATAACAAAAAATTGTGAATAGAACACTTTTGGCATGTCCTCTTACATAAAAGTTTTAAATTAATCTTTAACGCTTATTTACATTCATATTAAAAACGTATCTGTAACTGAACTGTCACTAAGAAGTGATTGGAGGGATTTTTATAATTAGAGAGCTTCTTCGATATAGTTTCTGGGATTTATTGTTCTTTGTATGCCCCTTTCCTTGAATCCATTTTGGCATAGGAATCTGCTTACTTGGTTGTCTGTTTGTTTGTGGTCGTAGTCAGTTAACGTGTTAGAGCGGTTCCTGTAGAGTTTTTATTACAGACTGTGATAGTGCTGTATGATGGTGTGAGTCTGCTTGAAGATATCGATCCGAGTGTGTCGGTCTCCGGTATATGGTGTGACCAAATCGATCGTTGTCCCTTTTTATCAAGACATCCAGAAAGGGTAATTGATTATCTTTTTCTAGAAACATCGTGAACTGTATGTTTTTATTCCTCTGGTTGAGATGTTCCATAAGTATAAGTTTTCTCTGTCATGGTTCGATACGGCAAGGGTGTCATCGGCGTATCTCAGCCACTGTTTTGAGTTGTAGGTAGCTGTTGTGTGTGCTTCTTCTTCAAATTCCTCTATGTACAGATTAACAATCACTGGTAATAGTGGCGATCTCATTGGTGTTCCTTGTTTTTGTTTGTGTTTCTGTCCATTGTAGGTAAAATATGTATTCCTCAGGCAGTGCATGTCCAAATTTATGATATGTTCTGTTCGTTTATATTTCCGTAATATGATATTTAGTGCCTCTTCTGCTGGTATATTCGTAAACAGTGACACTACGTCAAAGCTTACGAGTATATTGTTTGTTTTTTAAGTATTTCGATTAAATGTTCTGCATTCTTCACGTAGGACTTCACTTGGTTGGCGTAAGGTTGCAGCTGTTTTGCTGGGTAGTTAGCTAGCGATTGCAGTGGTGAACTGATGATAGGTTGCAGAGGAGCTCCATACCTATGTACTTAGGTAGTCCATATATTTTTGGACGTCGTGATTATTTTTCTCGCGAAATTAGCATTTTTTGTATTTCTTCGTCTTCAGACTTCCTTGTTGTTTTCTCTAAGTACGTTGTTGGGTCCGACACAATTGGTTGATAAATTATGTCTTTCAACAGATTTCAATATTCCAGTTGTATTCGTTGCTGTCCACCACCGCTGTTATACTTCCTTTATCAACTGGAATTATTGTGATTTCCTTGTTCTTTTGCCGTCCTTTTAGTGCTGCGGCTTCGTGGTGTTCTAGGTTTCTGCTCGGTAATCGTGCTTTCCTCAATATATGACAAGTATCCTGTCGCTTCCACTCCGCATATGATGTCCTCAGTCGGCATCCGTGATTACAGTACTGCGTTGTTGAAACCTTTGGCTAGTACGTTTTCCTCGGCCGGTGTAAGTATGTGACTGGATATGTTTTTTCTCTACCTTTGCAGGGAATCTCTCAGCTCTCTTCTTCCGTCCTAAGCCTTCAAAATTCTTCTTCCGCCTTTCTCTAGTTTGATTGTTGTTAGTTTCCGGTAAGAACCATTTTAATTGGCCCAATGTGGTCCTCAGTACTGGATGAACCTTTGTCGCAAGTTGTATATGTAGATGCAACAACTCCTTGTTGATTTTGTCCAAACTCCGTCATATATCTTGAATCTCCTCCCTGAGTAGTGCAAAACTGGCTTTCGACAGAAAATTTTATGAACAGATTGATGGTGTAGCAATGGCTATCCCCTTAGTCCTGTTATAGCTAATTTTACATGAAAAAATTTTAAACATTAGCGTTACAAAATACACCTAAAAAAAACCTTCAGTTTGGTATAGATAAGTAGACGACACATTTGTTATTTGGAGACATGGAGAAGAGGCACTACATGAGCTTTTGGTTTTTATAAATGGTATACATCCTAGTATTGCGTTTGTAACGATCCATATCCTTATCCCTAAAAATCCTAAGATCCAGATCCTTATCCTAATTAACATTCCTTAATTATATCCTATTATCCCGCAATTGCATTCTGAAATGTCTAAATTCCGTCAATTGCGCACCTTTCCTACCAAAATACAACTCCCACGAATCAAATTCGCAAAAATTCTCCTTTCCCTCAATTTATTCCTATAAAAACGCCCGCAATCCCAAATTCTCTCACTATTTCTCGCTTGAGCAACCATCAGACCTGATCCTCTCTTGTCTCTGGGAAAACCACCCGCTCCTTTTATTATACCTGAATCGCACACAAAGAAACACAAGCAGTACACACTCACCCGCCTCCCGGTGTAAACCTATGAGACAAAATATATACAATTAACACGCCGCTTCCTGACCATTTACCCAAAGAAACAGTTTTCAGAACCGTGTGTTTTTGTGACTCCTTTTCAGCAAGCGTAAGTCAACTCACGTAGAGCAGAATTCGATCCTAACCCTCTAACGGTGCAAAACGGCTAGTCCTAACACACCAACTGACACCGATCTCTCGGTGTATAACCGCTGAGTTCGCCCCCAAGCAATTCTTAGAATCAAAGATCGTTGATCTCTGTTCATGAAAGTAGGTCAAGTGGTTCCTGTATTGGTTAAATGCTCTTCAAGGACAAATAGCAAAATAAGCATGACTACTGTCCCACAATTCTGAGAAATCTAAAAATAGAATTTTTAAGGGCAAGAATGATAAAGCGCATGCTAAAAATAAAACCGTAGAACAGGTCATGGTTAAATGGTTCTTGTATTGGCTAGATTGTTCTTCTTTTGGATAAATGCTCTTCAAGGTCAAATTCTTAGGAATAGCAAAATAAGCATTCCTAATCAATGGTTTTGAGCAACCACGAGTAAACATGCTTTAACTAGAATCATTTCGTAAACATTGTTTAGTCATAGTACAATGTGAGTAAACAAAGCGATACAAGCAGCAATAAAATCATTTCTGGAACGATCCAAACTCAGAAGTTCTCCTTCATATATGGATACCCCACACCGTTGTAGTAACAATATGACTAATAATTTAACATTTTGTTGTTCATGTTGTAAAATACTGATGGTAGTAGTGATAGTAGTAGTAAAAATGAGGAGAAACAAGATGAAGGGTATTCTGTTCGTAACAGTGGCTGGTCTACATCATCACCACTTCAACATAAGGATGAGGTGTATAACCAGGCAGCTAATGAATACTTAATCGATTGTGCTTATTATAAACCATCGAGCGATACTCATCATGTAAAACATATTGAAATTGGACGCAGTACACACCTTAACCTTGCATCAGTAGTGCATGTGTGGTGTGCCAACTGTGATCAAAGTAATAATGTGGTATTAGACGCAAAGGAATGGAACAAACTTCTAAGATGGTATTCATATGTAGAATTACAATTTTTCCGAACCAGGGAAATTGAAAACCAAATTGATTGGTCAAATGTAAGAGATCAAGATGATATAATCTTTGATCAACATTATGAATCTCTATGTACCAACCTTGGTATTTATTACAATTGGGAATTGATGAAAGGATATGACAGAATTTTAAAAACTGTTCGAGTAGAAAACTAGGTACAAATGATGTTCGTGCACATTCAATGCTCATAATGTAGAAGATTTATTCTATTTGAAGGGTATAATAAGTTATAGATTGGAATTTTTTGAATCTTACAATCTGGCGTGTTTCTATGAAAAGTCCATACAGCAAGTTGTTAACTACTGTCGTTTTCGTGTGCAGGAATTCTATGGTAGTGATGAAGATATTTATACGGACATCCAAGGTATTATAAATGTTAAGTATAGTATTAATTTACGTAACACTGTATGCTTAATGGAAATACTGCATAAAGTCCTGCTTATCGAATGTATAGCATTTGCTAAAAATAAAGGAATATTATTTGTTTTGTGCTATCAATTTATATCCATCTAGGTGAACAATGTTTGGGAAGAAGCGAAAGTGTGCTGGTGGTTTAGTGAATACGCTAATCAATAAACTTCCGTTTGAATTGCATTTACCTGGTTACCAGTATTGTGATCCTGGTACAGAGTTAGGGAAACAGCTCACATGCAATGATCCCGGTATTAATAAATTAGATGCTCAGTGCAAACTTCATAATATCAGTTACAGAGATTATCGAGATTTAGAAAGTAAACATAGATCAGATACAATTTTAGAAGAAAAAGAGTGGGAGCGCTATAAATCAGCCAGAACCCCTATGGCATATCTACTTTAGGTGATTTTTACTTTTAATTTATAATTGTGGTTGAATAATTTTAAAATAGTAAAATAGACTATGTGGTTAAAATAATGGTTTGAATAAAAATGAATATATTGACCTGAATTAGTGTATATATATATATATATATATATATATATATATATATATATATATATATATATATATATATATATATATATATATATATATACATGCAGGGTGTCTCGACGATAGCATGTTAGACGAATAATGAGAACGGAAAAACCGATTCAGCTGAAAACTTGTAACTTTATGTAATTGAACATGTTCTACTTACTGAAAATATTTTCATGGCGGCGTCACTTCCGGTTATATATATGATATATATATATATATATATATATATATATATATATATATATATATATATATATATATATATATATATATATATATATATATATGGTGGTTCATGATTCAAACGTAGGGATATAACATTGGCTTCCTCTTATATTTTAAGGCAAAATTCTAATAAATATTTTTTTCAGAATATTAAACTGAATTTATTACCGTCTATAGCGTTTTTTTAAATTCCGTAACCATTTCCCTTAGAAAATAATGAAGAACACCGGAAAATAACTAATTTATTATCAACTCTAGTCATGAAATTGATCTCGAATTTGACAAAATAACAAAATTACAAATTCTTAATAAATTAAATCATACGTTCAAATAAGTGGCCGTTTGCAACTGAACAATATCCTAAGCTGACGTAAAATTTTCGTCTCACATTCGCTAGTTGATAAGCAGGTATAGTGCTACATTCTCGAAATATAGCATCTTCTAGTGAATTCAAATCAGTATATTGTCCCTGGTAATTGTATAGACTATTATGAAGGTGGGCCCACAAAATAAATCGTTTGGAGACAGATCCGGCGATCGGGCTGACCAATGAACAGTGCCACTTTTTCCATTCTACTTGTTGGGAAACGTATCATCCAAATAATTCCTCACAAGCAAGCTATTGTGGGCAGGTCAGCCATCATGTTATAAGACCATTTGCTTACATTAATATGAAATCATAAATATTATTTGTCAAAGTATAACTAAACAATGTTTACTTTAACTGAAAAATAAAATGACCGGATAGAATACATAATCAAAATCATTAAAAGAGAGATTAACAACTTAACTTAAATTACCATTGCGTAGCCTCTTCGACTTATTGCCGTGTGACGTGAATACACTATTTTGGGAATTCTACCTTGCAGATTACCGTCTTATTGTAAATGGTAATAGTTAGTGTACTTAAACCCATCACTAAAAGGAACTCTGGTCCACTTCATAATACGTACTAGTAAATAACGTTTTCTGCTGATTCATCATTTTACTGGTTTTACGGTTCCTGAAAGTAGATTAAATAGATTACTTCAATTCACACATATGAATTTTCGTTTGCACAACTCTCCTTTCCACCAATTTGGCTGATTTAGAACTGCAGTGCTTTGTATATTTGGATAAAATTGTGTAAACTTTTTGACGGTTTAATAAAGCTTCTCAATCGTTAAACTTACACTGGTCTTGCTTTTCGCCAGATCATACAGAATTTTTTCTGAGGCTGCTTCTACTCATGCCTTAGGTATCCGACGTGTTATCGGTATGATTTAGTGGTATACGTGTTTTGTCTCAAATTCCTCCACCATTCTTTTCTCTTATTTTCCTTAATAAGAATTTTTGTTGTTTATTTTGTTGGGTCTAAGCTAACGCAATTATTGTCGGATTTATTGATTAGTTGATTGTGCACTGAATTGGTTTGGTTTTTTACAGTGAGAGAAATATATGGGCATATATTGTGTAAATAACGTTTATACAAATGTTTTTTACAGTTATTAACAAATTTACTTGTATAACTATGTTTTATTGTTTATACATGCCACAGATTATTTTCGAGTATTCATTACACACAACTTGTGAAATCTACTTCTGTAAAATCTAGTATCCTTGTCATCGAATCTTATAAACTGTAGTAAACCCTTAAATCGCTTCAGGCCCATGGTCTTTGGAACAATTGGAGATGGATACATCGAATTCCAGGAAATATTGCAATTGGAGTTATTATTGCTCAAATGATGCATACAACTCAATAGTATCGCAAAATTTCGAGTTTTTAGGGGTTAGCACTCGAACAGCTACCTTGTTGGTACAATTTGCTATACGTTCAACAATTTCGTTGACTGAGAAGAAAAAAAATGCATCCTCAGGTACTTCAATGATTTCTCCAGATCCCAAAACTACTTTGTGGAGTTTTCCCTTTACAATGATATACGAACGAGCATGCCTTTTGGATAAGGATTGCTATTCCATATTTCGCCTTGAAATAAGAAATGAATTTCAGCATCAGTGTCTTCATCTACAGACAGTCAATCATAATTCTTGCTTGCTACTGATTAACGATCATCCAATTCGGAAATGATATCCTCATTGAGGTCTGAAATATCGTCATCATCTTGTAACCTATTTGATGTAATGTCGGCCAATTCATCATCAGTAAGCTTTTTCTTCCACTTATTTGCCATATCACCAATGTATCACATAACATAAACTATTTTCAATCACTAGATCTCAGTACAAAATGACAGACTAGCCAATCATAATGTTTCGCCATTTTGTATACCAATCGGTGCGCCCACTTCGATGTGATTAGAGCTAACGACACCAGATTTATTTTGCATACTTTGTTAAGAATTTTAGTGGTTCGTAATTAATTATTATCCATTATGGTATAATTATGATCAATAGATATTAACGATTAGAAACATTAGTAATTATAGTAATATGATTGCGATTTTGTAGAACGTATAAAGACATTATAGTAGTGATCGAAATGTATTATTAATTAGCTGCAAATCACCGGTATTTCACTGTGAACCGCAAAAATTATATTATAAACAGGACTGGATTTGTCTGACCCCCGTTGCCCGGTTATGTAAGTTTTTGTGAAATTTAGAAACTAAATTTTTTTTGATGTTAATGATAACCTAAACTAAAGATTATTTTATGAAGAACAAAGTCACAAATCTCCGCCATACTAAATAAATTACGTAGTTAGTTATTTTTAACTTAAAGTACGCAGGGAGTCCAATGGACCTCGCTTACCCGGATAAGGCTTATAATCTTTTTATCTATCTTGTCTTCACCCGTTTCTGTTTGTTGTCTAAACAAATGCTGGTACTGCCAGCCTTTTGCAAACAATTGGACTCTGAAGAAAAGGTACGTAACTATAATTACTCCAGATGAGTGTCTAAGACAGCTAAATCCTTAAAGTACTGAGAAATAGCGTCTAGCTGTCTGGTCTAGAAAAGTTTAATCCATATAATAGACCTCAAAGGCTTTCCGATAGATTATACTACACGGCTCCACCAGCATAAATCAACCATCATTCACCGAAAAGGTCAATCACAAGCTTTTCCTGACTTATTATCTCATTCTGATGCTCACACCAATAGCGTCAAATCTACGATCACTTCTCTAGTTAATAAAATACTTATCTTTTTGGTTTTTTTAATGGTGTATTTTAAATTATACAATCTAAACGTTTCGATGACACTTACAGTTATCTTCGTCAGCAGTAATATCTATTAAAATTGTTAAATATGTTGAAAACAATTTTGTCAAAGTTGAAAAATTAAAACATAAACATACATTTTGTTAAATGTGTTTTTTGCTGACATTTTTCATTGTTAGCCTTCGCCGTTAGAGGGTGTTCTGATTTGTCATCTTTAAGGCAGCTTAGCAATATTTAATTTTTAATGACCTAGTTATTCTTTACTAAAATTTAATTCTATAGTTGGTCTTATACGTTTTTTAAACTGTTATGTTGATAGCAGGCTGATGTATATGTTTTAATCTTTCAACTGTGACAAAATTGTTTACAACATATTTAACAATTTTAACAGATATTACTACTGACGAAGATAACTGTAAGTCTTATCGAAACGTTTAGATTGTATAATTTAAAATACACCATTAAAAAACCCAAAAAAGGTAAGTATTTTATTATGTGGGATAATGGTGAAAGTTTACATTTTCATACTTCTCTAGTTACTCTGCCACTCAAGAATCTTTTCTTTTCTTAGTAAATGGTTATCAAACATTTCCTTTGTCCCTATTTCTACATTCTACAGTTCGATATATATATATATATATATATATATATATATATATATATATATATATATATATATATATATATATATATATATATATAAGTGGGTTAAAAGTATTAACGCTAAAAGGAAATGGGCTGTTTTCATATTGTGTCAAGGAAACGAATTTAGATAAATAATTACGTAATGAGTATACACCTCATGTTATTTATTATTATTCACTGTTTGAGAGTAATAATCTATCACAATGTATTAAAATTCAGCACATTTTATGTTTTATTTAATTGTTTGAGATAATAATTACTTACTTATGTTTTGTAAAAATAAATACTTTCAGTCTGATGGTACTTATTAGTTTAATAATAACAAAACTGTTAATCCATACCAAGGACTGAGTTAATTACATTAAACGTTTCATATGCATTCTGTATTTATATCTAGTATCTAAATATAGGTTAGAATTTCGTTTTGAGAAATAGAGAAACTTCAACTTGCTAGATTATCATTATTAGTCTATGAGCCACACAGGACACATTTATTTTTTTGGAGAAGTAAGAACCATTTGGAAAATGTTTCAGTGCATTATAGCAAACATAAAAGAAAAAATACCATTTTAATATGGATAAGTGTACAAAATGGCAGTGGTGGTTTATAGATGGTCGCTACGACAGTACCATTTTTTTCGATTTTCTCAATAAGATTTCATCAGATTTAGATTGACTTTTTTAGACAGTTACTTTGTATTGTTTCTTTTCGATCTTTTCTTATTTTTTCATATTTTGCATGATTTTCCTGTAAAAATATTAAAGTTTATGAAAGGCTCTTACTTTGCCAACGTTTTTGGCGGGAAACTGAAACTCTATGAACCGACAGGTAATGCAATTTGAAATACACAAGGAATTTTTTTTCAACATGGTAGTATTTTAAACATCTTGCAGTACTGCAATTTTCGTCATGGGAACGCTTTAAATGTCATTAAATGTACACTGAGCTATAAACCAACTACAGTGTCAATGTCCTCTTATTGTCATCGTCGACGACATCTTCGTTGTTTCTATCATCAATCTCGCTAGTATTAATACAGTTGTTTAATTTCAAGCTCGCGTGCAGTTGAGATTATTTACAATGCAAGAACGTGTACCTAGCATGCAAGACATTGTGCAATTACAATTGCGTAAACTTTAAATTTGCTCTGTAGCTAAGCGTCCAGTCCTCCAAACAACTTTCAACTTCACCATATAGTGGCTCTAAAAGTTTCCTGAAATTCATGTTGTTTTAAACCAATTTGCGGATTAGTAGATGATTTTTCACCACTAATAACTTAATGTGGAAGATCCTTGTCTTCTTCGGTTTTTGTGCCACACCAGTACTACCAACACCAATTGAAATAGTTCAATTGATGCATCCCAAGTGGTATCAAATATTGGTGTGCTTGATAGTACTTGTTATTCTTTGATAGAAGCTTGAGTGCCGTTAACTTTCTTTGTTCTGTAAATGCATTAACTGAAAGATTTTCATACACTAATAAATTTTATTGTGTTTTTTAAAACTTGGTCGTTATCTACCAATTTAATAAATTTTAAGCTTAAAATGATTATATCAGAATTATCAGAGATGCTTACGATATTTGTCTCCTTCGTGTTTCATTTGAACTATAGTGTAACTTGTGTCCCTCCCTCCCCTTGTGCTGGTAGGTTATTTAGTGTACTAGGAACTTGTAAATACAAATTTGTTTTCTTAAGCTGGATGTAAAGATTTGTTTTTAAATAATCGCTTATTAGACAGAATTTTTTCGACTGCTGGATAAAAAGGTTTCTACTGTCATCGTTCAAAGGCAGCCTTTTTCAATTTACAATTCTAGACAGTCTTCGATTTGACTACCAGTTAAACCATCGCTACTAATTATATCTATAAGGGACATTAGGTCAACTGAATAAGCCAATAATAAGGATAATATCTTAGTAAAGCTTTCTAAGCGTCGACCCATGAAAGTTTTATTTATTGTTCTCATGGTTCTATAGGCATCAGCTAAAGATCGTGGTTAATTACCAAACGGATGACTGAGAATTCATATTTAATTATTTATATTATATACTATATTATATTATATTATATTATATTATATTATATTATATTATATTGTATTGTATTGTATTGTGTTGTGTTGTGTTGTGTTGTGTTGTGTTGTGTTGCGTTGCGTTGCGTTGCGTTGTGTTGTGTTGTGTTGTGTTGTGTTGTGTTGTGTTGTGTTGTGTTGTGTTGTGTTGTGTTGTGTTGTGTTGTGTTGTGTTGTGTTGTGTTGTGTTGTGTTGTGTTGTGTTGTTAGTGTCGTCGTGTCGTGTCGTGTCGTGTCGTGTCGTGTCGTGTCGTGTCGTGTCGTGTCGTGTCGTGTCGTGTTGTGTCGTGTCGTGTCGTGTCGTGTCGTGACGTGTCGTGTCGTGTTGCATTGCGTTTCGTTGCGTTGCGTTGCATTGGGTTGCGTTGCGTTGCGTTGAGTTGCGTTGCGTTTCGTTGCGTTGCTTGGTGTTGTGTTGTGTTGTGTTGTGATGTGATGTGTTGTGTTGTGTTGTGTTGTGTTGTGTTGTGTTGTGTCGTGTCGTGTCGTGTCGTGTCGTGTCGTGTCGTGTCGTGTCGTGTCGTGTCGTGTCGTGTCGTGTCGTGTCGTGTCGTGTCGTGTCGTGTCGTGTCGTGTCGTGTCGTGTCGTGTCGTGTCGTGTCGTGTCGTGTCGTGTCGTGTCGTGTTTTGTTGTGTTGTGTTGTGTTGTGTTGTATTGTGTTGTTTTGTCTTGTGTTGTGTTGTGTTGTGTTGTGTTGTGTTGTTTTGTGTTGTGCTGTGCTGTATTGTGTTGTGTTGAGTTGTGTTGTGCTATGTTGTGTTGTGTTGTGTTGTGTTGTGTTGTGTTGTGTTGTGTTGTGTTGTGTTGTTATGTTATGTTATGTTATAGTAACAGGATTTGTATAAAACCTAAATCATAAGCAATTAGTATTATACAGAAAAAGTAACAAACACGTGTAATTAATAAAAAACCACATTCGTAGTTAACTCACCGGGAACGTAAGATACAATGCCTGGTATACTAATGCCTTCGAAAGACTGATTTCCTTTACAGTAGGTCGTAGGAGATTTCAGAGGTGTAAAATCTGCTACAGTACGTCGCATAATATCAGAGAGTAACAAATCATCTTGAGTGCGACAGGTCCTTGGCGTAGTTATTAAAGGCATATACTATGAGGTCTGTAAAATATACTGACCTCTCACTTCCTACTATTTGTATAAAATATTTAAAAAATGTACACTTGTGATTGTAATTATGACCTATTAATACACACAAAGTCAAAAAAAGTTAAGTGAAATATATAAGTCTTTGCCTAAGTAACCTGTATGTTTTTTATCAAACCAAATAATGCTTGTTAACGTGTTAACTGTTTCAAGTTTCAGCAGAGAAACCGTTTGGGACGTCGTTATCATGTTTTTGTTTTAAATTTAGGTAAATAAATTTAGCATTTCGTTTAATAAGGAATAAGGCGACAGCTGTATCTTTGTTAGATACGTACAAATTGTTTGAGATTAAATTAATATAAACGTTATCTTTACCGAAACAGATAATACATTATTGTACAATATAGCGAGGATCGACCGAAATTAGAAGAAAATTTGTGAAAGTTAAGAAACTACTCATTTCACTATTATCTGATTGTATGTAAATTCGAAATATGATTCACATAATGGGGGATGCATTAAGATGCCATTACCACATCAGTTATTTCAAAACCAGTACTTCAGAATGCTCAGCTATCTTCGAGTTTTGGTAGAAAACGATGGTGAAAATGGAATCTTCCGATTTTTCGCCAACAAAACGTTTGAAACGTATTTCGCTCTCTGGAAATGAAAAATTATCATTTATAATTGTTTTGTATTAAATAAAACATTAGCATTTTGAAATATCCACATCTAAAATAAATGATCAATACTTTCAAGTCTTTCAGTTGTTTGATAATTAATCTACAATTTTTAGTACACTGCAACCCTAACCGCACATCTACGAGTTGTCGAATTTTAAAGTGTCGTCTTTTGTTTGCCGTGTACCTTCACCGTCTTTATTTAACACAATATATTGCAAGCAGCACATTTACAGCATCTTCGTTTTAACTAGCCCAGTTTGCTACTGATTTATGTTTGCCGCTTCTATGCAATAAAACACACTATTTCACTAATAAGATGATTTATTACTCTCTGATATTCTGGGACGTACCTTATCAACATTAAACCGACAAAGGAATGTACTTACTAATTAAATAAATTTGTAATATTTAATCAATCCGCCCGCTCTAAACATTGTTAGGAAGAGTACATTGCAAAAGCGGTCTATAACTTATTAGAATCTCACTTAAAAACTACATACATGTTTCTGGCGAAATTGATATATACATAATTACACAGAAAGTATTGACCGCATAACAATAATGATTATGCATCTCTTTTTATACGAGGATAATAATAATGGATACTAAAAAAAAACCGATAACCTACCTATTTATAAATGAAAATGTATTTGAAATTTTAAAGAAACGATCGTTAGGTACTAAAATGGCTCTAAATGTTTTATTATATCTTTTTTATTAAAAACTTTATATTCAATAATTCACATAGAGCACATTACTTAACTTAGTACCACATCAAACAATAAAAATCAAAATAACTCGGAAACGCACAGGAATTTCGAAACAGAAGAAGGTACATTATTTTGTTAAACTGTATGTAGATAATAAAAATAACAGTTTTTTTAAAAAATAGTCATTGGCGTAGAAGTTCTGTTCATGAAAGGGGTTGAGCACCCCCTCCACTCCGCCACTGTGCAAGTTTGTGAACATTCTTATCGCTTGTTTTATGCCCCTTAATTACTAGACATTGTCCTCCCAACATGAAAAAAATCTAAGCATTCGTTTATGAGTTATAATGAAAATTTGAGAAAAAAAATTATATT
The DNA here is from genome assembly GCA_036346205.1 of Vesta saturnalis. Classification (NCBI taxonomy): domain Eukaryota; kingdom Metazoa; phylum Arthropoda; class Insecta; order Coleoptera; family Lampyridae; genus Vesta; species Vesta saturnalis. Next base: position 471,030 of record JARFJB010000935.1, on the reverse strand, counting down.
CAACACCCTGTATCTCGGAAACGAAGCCTTCTATGACATATGTTTATAGGAACTTTTCTTTTTAGAAACATGTGTTCTATTTCCTGTTAAAGTTTGTCTACAAAAACTGACTCACCCTGTATATATATATATATATATATATATATATATATATATATATATATATATATATATATATATATATATATATATATATATATATATATATATATATTCAGATATCCATCAAGTTCAATTTATAACAGTTCACGTACTCATCTTTTAGTCCTTTTTCCACACTACCTTCCACACTATTTTTTTACATAACCTTCTTATACATAACATTTTTGTAAATAGTTATTGATTCTACTCCCTTTTCCTTATTATAAGCGATATAACTGCACCTTTTTAAATATTGTACTTACTTTTACAGTTTCGTCCACTTCTATTAAAGCTGTCTATGACCCGTTGTTGTTACAATTTCAAATGTTTTAAGCAACCAGTTAAAGTCACTTTGTCCTCACATAAATCATTTCATAACTCCGGGTCTGTGCAACTCAAAGGTCACCACTCTAAACCTTTTTTAAACCTCGTTTGGGTACTTTCGCCTTTATCAATCGAAATTTAATCTCTCTTGCGTTTCGTTCATCCAAGTTGGCTTACGTCTTAACATCAGGGCACCTTTCACCACCACTTCCAACTCGTTAGATTTTAAACTAATCAAACAAAACTGTATGGGGAAAACGTCTTTCGCAAGGTGCTACAAGGTCACCGTCTATCAACAACAGGACCCACCTCTTATATTACCAATTTTTATAAAATTCACAAATTTTTAAAATGAAGTGAAGCCCATTTCATCTTGTTAGAAGTGCCAAATCCTTCCCTACATGATAGTAACGATACGTTTCGTATTAATCTCAAACCCGATATCGTTGATACATTATTTTAAAATTCTGAAATCATAAACAATTACGTTCTTAATTTGGATCAACGCCTTGGCACTCCTTCACTAAAAATTCCTAAAACCTAACTGCATACGCTACATAACGTCACAAATGTTTACTTCACATACTACTAGACCCTTGTACCTAATAGGTAACAACTTTTTGACATTGGACTTCCTACCAAACAATACAATGGCATAACTCAATGAAAATAAACTATTTCAGAGTTACCAAATTAATCATTTTTAATTTTACTTTAAATGTTATGTAATATATAGTCCATTATTATAAACTGAAAAATTTTTCAATACATTTCGAGTTTGAAATACAAAAATATATAGGACCTTTAAATCACAGTTTGTGGTACATTTACATTAATTATTAGTTTAGAGCAATAACTTCTGTTAATAAAATAAAATCCTATTCCATTGTTAACCATACAATAAGCGAGGTTAATTTGTTTAATTTCAAGATAACTAATAAAACCAGTGGCGTCAACTAGTTCTATTTATTTTAGTTTGAATTTTTCGAACTTTTAACTTGGTAATTGAAATAAGCCATACAATCCTATAATGCATTTATACAATAATTTATTTTTATAGGGTCGTTCATTACAATATTAGGTATGAGTATAAAGCGTTCAAAGGTCATAAGAATCTTAATGAGTTGTAGTTACGTATTAATCATACGTCAATGTTTTTATACTCTATAGAAGTAGAAAAAGCTCAGTACACAACTCGGCCTATTACACACGAGTGTTGTAATTTACACGGGTGCTGCTTACCACCCTTGTTATGTAATGTACTATTTTGACGTATTTCATTAGTTAGGATTAACGTGACGCCATTGTTGTTTTTGACTAATCTTATGTCATTTATGAGAATTTGCCCGTTAGAAAAATCAGTTTTGGATGAAAAATAATTAAAAAGCAAGGGTATGACATACACCTTTGGTATTCGTACGGCTATCGTTTTACTAAATTAACTACTGTGGGGAAGAGGGAGGACGTTAAATGGTAGCGTTTAGGTTATGGCGGAGATTTTTATTCGCGCGAAAACAGAGATTAATTTATTGTATAAGAGTTAGTATGTTTTGTTTACATATATTTAAATAGAAAATTAGATAAAATGGATAAAGGTCATTGTGGAAATCTTGATTTTCCTTTCGCAAAAACGTTAAATCAAGGGTCTAGTAGTATGTGAAGTAAGCATTTGTGACGTTATGTAGCGTATGCAGTTAGGTTTTAGGAATTTTTAGTGAAGGAGTGCCAAGGCGTTGATCCAAATTAAGAACGTAATTGTTTATGATTTCAGAATTTTAAAATAATGTATCAATGATATCGGGTTTGACATTAATACGAAACGTATCGTTACTATTATGTAGGGAAGGATTTGGCACTTCTAACAAGATGAAATGGGCTTTACTTCATTTTAAAAATTTGTGAATTTTATAAAAATTGGTAATATAAGAGGTGGGTCCTGTTGTTGTTAGACGGTGACCTTGAGCACCTTGCGAAAGACGTTTTCCCCATACAGTTTTGTTTGATTAGTTTAAAATCTAACGGGTTGGAAGTGGTGGTGAAAGGTGCCCTGATGTTAAGACGTAAGCCAACTTGGATGAACGAAACGCAAGAGAGATTAAATTTCGATTGATAAAGGCGAAAGTACCAAAACGAGGTTTAAAAAAGGTTTAGAGTGGTGACCTTTGAGTTGCACAAACCCGGAGTTATGAAATGATTTATATGAGGACAAAGTGACTTTAACTGGTTGCTTAAAACATTTGAAATTGTAACAATAACGGGTCATAGACAGCTTTAATAGAAGTGGACGAAACTGTAAAAGTAAGTACAGTATTTAAAAAGGTGCAGTTATATCGCTTATAATAAGGAAAAGGGAGTAGAATCAATAACTATTTACAAAAATGTTATGTATAAGAAGGTTATTTAAAAAAAATAGTGTGGAAGGTAGTGTGGAAAAAGCACTAAAAGATGAATACGTGAACTGTTATAAATTGAACTTGATGGATATCTGAACCAAAATATGAATTCGCATATTCAATGCTAACTCTACAGTAGTTCCACGTGTACTTACTAGTGACAACAGTGAGATGGGATCAAAAATAAAATTAGTACTATAATATGTTTACAGGCATTAGGTAGCTAATTGCCCAAGTTTCAACCATTTGTTACTGTTCACTTTCAAGGCACTTAGAGGAGGAAATTAAGACGGGGATATGGAAAATTGTTTTGAAAATAGTATAAAAGAACGATGTTTTAATGTAATCTGTAGAACAAGTAGGTAGATATATTTAATATGATGCAAATTTAACTTGTGTAGGTTAGCGAGATATTTCAAGTGATCTAACAAATACGGTGGTGCTGACAATCACAATTTTATGATATGCACAAACGTAGAACGCTACATATCCAACTACCTAACTATGTAGAATATGTCCGCTGGGTCTGATGCAGTAAACAAACCTTAAACACATATTCTGGACACATTGGTTTCGAACTTTAGTAATTGAGTCAATACTGCTTTGATACACAATATCACAATAATTGAAAGAAGGCAAAATACATCTTTTGTATGGAAATATTAATATTTCGTACAAGTTGTGAGTTATATTCAATGAAAATCCCTAAATTTCTTACTTTATTCGTCATTAGAAGAATGAGATTATAAATTTCAGAAGTTATGTATTGCAAGCTCTATTCTAGGTCTCTCACGGTTAAATAAAAACACTATCGTTTTACTTGAGTTAATGTGTAAGGTGTGACGTGTTGTTTTTTTGTATAGCATATTAATTTTGTAATTGATCAATCCTACAACGTCGCGTATATTGGCTAGGTTAAATGAAAATGTGTAGCTGAGTGTCGTTCATGAATAAATAGAATTAGCAATTCTTTAAAACGTTAATAAGTTATTATTGTAAATGATATATAAAAGTGGTCCTAGAATATAGCTTTGTGGCGCTCCACCATGAGTATAAATGAAAGACTACATTGTCAAGACGAACGCAGTGTTATATGGTTGAATGGAGGATAAATCAGAACCATAGGAAATCTGCTCTGTGGTAACAATGCGTGCTGCATAAGCGTGCTGAAAATTTGCCAATATGGTATCAAAGTTGACCATGTGCATTTACGCAATCTAATTTTGATTGATAAATACTCGCTGTAGCAAAAGGTTTTAATTTAATTAATCTAATCGTTTCACTGATACTGTTGCGCCGACCGTGGTTTCCGAAGTGTTTTGTTTCAAGACAAACGTAAACTTTTAGTTAATTAAAATAGAATACGTCTTTGCTGAATTTTGTACATAAATTACACCATTGATACATGATAATACATGTAGAAGGTTGTAATGCCCCAAGGACTATTACGTTAATGAATTCCCCTGTAATGGAGATTTTGTTACAATTTCCTGTTATACTAGCAACAGTGAGGGGGGTCGTGGATTCTTAGACTCATATAAACTTAATAAGGTAAAAACGAAGGTTTTATACATATATTCATAGATTATAAATATGTTCAACAATAAAATAAAAACAATTCTGGAACGTAAAGAAAATGAATATAAATAAAATGTAACAAGTAAAAAAATTAACAAAAATTCAATAAATTAATTCAAATTGTATTCCTGTTTGGGAAACGCCCGTTGCTTCGGCAGCCCCCAATACAGCCGGCCTCGCGATCTTGTGGAAGGTCCCTCTTCTTCTACTAGGGATTTTACATACATTGGTACTATTTCTGTAATACAATCAGATGTAAAATTTTCAAACACAAAATGACGCCATGTTTTTTTATTCTAATCTATTACGGGGTTATTTGGAAAAGTGTGTGTATATATAATTATAATGGTCTTTTCTCAAGATTATTTCTAGTCTCTAATATATATATATATATATATATATATATATATATATATATATATATATATATATATATATATATATATATATATATATATATATGTATATATATATATACGATAATGGGAAAAGAAAATTAAATTATTACTTAAACTTAAATTCTATATACAGGTTTGAAACGGTTAATTTAATACCGAGATATTTAGTTTCTCAATTTGTTTGGATTTTACTAATAGTAAGATATGTAACAGATGTCAATTGATGTCAATAAACTATTTCAATTGAATTTATATAAATGGAAAGTTTCGATAAATACCAGGAATACTTTGTCATTTATTAAAGAAAAGGGGTGGTATCAATTACGTTTTAATTATGTTAAACACATAAACAGATTGTTTATGTAGGAAATTGAATAATCTACTTATTGAAACGTATTCGTTTTATTACAAAGCCAACCTTGTTTAATTCAATTTTGAATTAATTTTCACTTTTAGTTGTATAAGGGAGTATTTTCGTAATTCTGAATTTAATTATACAGGTAGTTCTTAATGAGGACAGAATATGAGTATACAGAGGGTTTAATTTTTATCTTTTATAGCCAAAGGATGCCTTAGCTGACCAAAAGTAATGTTCTGTGTTCTAAATATATACAGCCAAAAGCGGTCAACCGTAAATACTTAGAATGACTTGGATCTGGTTTTAATCTAGAGTGTCAGAGGTATTGCAACCATCTGAACTCTCCAGACGTGGCTTTAAGCCCGTTTTCTAGTAAAAGAGCTTAATATTAAGACTGGGGTTACCGCCGGCGTTACTGAGCAAATAGCCCACTCTTAGTACAGGTTGCTAGTCCCTCTTTTACGTTTGATTAATTTTGAAAAGGATTTCCGTGACAGGAGTCGCCAGACATTTCAAGTATTTGTTTTTATAAATTGTACAAAAGGTGTTCTTTGAAATGTTGAAATACTGGAACAATAAGTTCAATATGTACAGAAAATTGCTTTAAGAGCGCCGGTCAGGATTTTATATTTTCCCGAATAAAGAGAAATTTTAACAGAGATTCAGGAACGCTGGTGTAGTAATACTACAGAGGAATGCTTACAGAGAAGTATTCTGCAAGCGAAGTGCCGAATTATAATAAAACTTTCGCTTATATACTTCGTATAGAAGCGGGTTTTGGCAAATTAGACGCGATGTCTTCTGCACATATACAGAGAAGGGGACTGGTGCATACGCAAACGTAACGTTTGTTAACACATCTGGATGCTGGAACTGAAAAAATTGTATAAATTATCAGCATAATTTTAAATTAATAAAGATTTATTTGTCTTACTCATTTTTCTGGCTCATTACAAGGTTTGGTGTGGTGTAACAAGTTCAAACGGCATTAGAGTACGCACAGAAAATAACCAAAGGTGCCAACCAGCTCATCGTGAGGTCGTTCTATACTATTAAAATGTTGTAGGTATGATAACGTATGATCGGGTAATGACTTGGACGCCACCTTGCACTATTCTTCTATGCTCAAGGGGCTGTAGATCAGAAGTTAGAGACGGGTCATTTATAAGTTGTATAGCTCTTTTTTGGATGCGGTTTACCATACCAAGGGCGTATTGGGGAGCACTGACTCAGAGGTGGGAATTGTATTCCAGATGAAGTTGAATTTGAGCCTTATACAGTAAAAACAGCTGTTGCGATGCGAAGTACTGTTTAGATCTGTATAGAAAGCCTAGCTTACGGGCAGCCGTTTTGCTGGCTGATAAAAGGTGGCCAACTCATGAAAGGTTCGGTGATATGGACAGCCCTAGCACAGAAATATAGTTTGAAAACTTGAGTTCTAAGCCATTCATATTTACAGCAGGAAACAAGTGGTCTTTCTTGGCGGACACTAGGCAACACTGCGTTTTGTCGGATTTGAACGTGAGTACATTATTCCTTCCCTATTCAAGGACACGTTCTTAGTCACTGTCACCTTAACGCCCTGACTAGACTTATTGTTATGGGAAAACTGAGAAGAACTACAATATAGAGTGCTGTCGTCTGCAAAGCAATGGATCGGGTTAGATGTTGAGGAAAGGAGGTATGTATAGTAGGAAAAGTATGGTAGCCATCACTGATTCTCGGGGTACTCCCGCGTTAAAAGTAGTTTCTTTCGAAAAGAAGCCATCGACGACAACCCATATACGTGTTTTGTCAAGGAATCTGGATCTTCAATTAATGAGCGAATCGAATAATCCAAACGAAGTGAGCTTGGCAAGTAGGCACTTGTGCCAAACCTGGTCAAAAGCCTTTGAAATATCTAAAGCTACTACGACTGTTTCACCAGACCTCTCTATTGTGTTATTCTAATGTTGGGTGAAATATGAAAGAAGATCACCCGGTGAACGACTCTATCTGAACCCAAACTGGTGGTCTTTTAAGAGTTTATTGGACTCGAGGAACGAAAGTTGATGACTTTCTCCATGATTTTCGACAGAATGGAAGTGATAGCTATTGGTCGATAGCTTGAAGGATCGGTTTTTTCGCCCTTTTTAGGAATAGGTTGGACATCTGCTAACTTCCACGATGATGGAAACTCTCCAGATGACATGGAGATAGAAAAGAGTTTGGACAATACAGTTACTAGCATTTGTTAAGGACGATAGATGGAATACCGTCAGGGCCGGTCGCCTTGTTTGAGTAAAGTTTATTGATAATTGATTCTAGGAGCTTGTAACAAAAGTTGATTGGTTTAATAGCGTATGGGGTAAATTTGCGCGACGGCACAGTTTACTAGAATCATTGAGACATGAATTTGATGCAAAGTAATCGACTAAGAGGTTGGATTTTTCAGCAGGATCGGCTACTACAGCTCCTCCGCGAGACGTCAAGAAGAAAGGAAGATGTATTAAAATTTGTACTGATGGCTTTAGCTAATGACCAAAATTTACGCCCGCCCAAAGAATATGACACTAAACATATTTTGGCCTTGGTGATGGTACTTTTGGAACTATTCCTTGCGGCAATATAGTTGGCGCTATTTTCGATAGATTTATTTGATTTCCATTTGGTATAGAGTTTATGTTTTTCTCATAGTACATCAGTGCAAGCCCTATTAAACGAGTGTTGGGAACGGGCATGTCCTACACGATTATGTTTTATGGGAATGTATAACTCTATGCCCATCAAGATAACTTCAGTTATTGAAAGAGCAATGTTTGAAGAGGAGGACCGTTTAAAGCAATACTCACGCCAGGGGACGGTAGCAACAAAATCTCGCAGTTCGTTCCAGTTAGCTGATTTAAAACACCACATAGTTCTATCTGTTTTTTCAAGTAACAGTGGAATCGGGTACAGAGGAAGTTATTTCGATTAGGCAGTGGTCTGATGGACTAGGTGGAGAAAGGGCTCTTGTTTTATAGACAAGTGGGTTATTTGTGAGAAATATGTCCAGGAGATGTGAAGTATGGTTAGGGTTGTTGGGGATTCTAGTTGGTTCGGAAATGATTTGTGTGAGATCACAGGATACTGCAAATGCTTCTACACTATGACCTGCGGGATTAGTGGTACACGAAAATTGAAGCCAATTAGTTGCTGGCGTTAAAATCTCCCAAAATTGAAATATCGCAAGATAGAAACTGTGATAAGAGGTAGTCTATTTTCAGACTAAGGCAATCAAAAATACCTTGGAAGTTCTTATCATTGGAAGACCTATACAAACAACAGTGGAATTTCAAAAATTGGGGCCCAGAATGTTTGAACCAAATCGCGTCAAATTTGTTGTTTTCCAAAGTGGAGATCGTCTTACAACCTACATTGCCCTTGGTATACGCACATACGCCGTCTCTAAGGCGAAAGGTAGAGTGGAAGTAGCATTTGGGAAATTGCAGGTCAGGTGGATCAGTGCTTCCAGGGGAGACTTGTGTCTCTGATAGAAACAGAATGTCCGGTTGCACTTGTTCAAGGTGTTGGTGAACAGCATTAAGATTCGACCTGATACCACGTATGCTGCAGTAATTAATCCGGATGTTGGTACTTTCGATGACAGAGGTCGCTTGAGGCCTGCCCTCCCGGGTATCTGAATGGGACAGAATTTTATTCCTGGCAGATCTTGCTCTTCTTAGTCTTGATTTTGGCATTGACAAATTTTTGCCCACCCCAGAATCCTTGAGACGGATCGACGAATTAATGTAGGAGTGTGGGCGTCTCGCCCTACTCACCTGGGGTATATCGTCTATTTTAGAACTCGTCAATTTAAGGGTTTAACCATTAAAGTGCGTATTGGCGAGTACATGATGAATAAAGGAGAAAGTGACCTGCAGCCCTTAGCGCTCATAAAATTGAGGCACCAATATTAAGGAACTCATGGTAAAGGTCTTGCACTGGGCGGCATGGGGTATACATGCCTTCCATCTATGAAATTGTAGAATATTACAGCCGAAAAGGAAACATTAATTAGTTTGCATTGCATCATGAAATTTTTTTTGTACGATTGCTGAATAAAGTAGGTGTATTAAATACAAAGCAGGATATTCATTAACCTAATTAAAAAGATCGAGCATAAGTTGTATAGCACCCCAATCTGTTTATGGTTAGTTTCATAGGTGTTGACAGCATTAAGATTGAGATACATTGTTTACTTTGATTTATTATTTAGGTTCCAACTTGCATATTGTTGCCTTATTAAACTAATAAAATCTGTTTATTATTGTCGTGAAACTTAAATTTCCTATTTTTTTAACTTCCTTTTTATTTAATTGAAGGGTAATAATAAATAACGATAATGATCCTGTTAGCCCACCCTACTTTAATTACCTACTTTTAGGGTCAATTTATTACAATCAAAATTAAATATAGTGACAGTGGTAAAAGTTAGATGAAATTCTAATTTTCTGTCAAAGAAAAATATAATATAAAGTAATATGAAATGTAATATTATAATTAAACTTAAAACTAAATATAGTTCCAAAAATAAAATTGGATGAAATAAATTTAAAAACAGTATCAGGTATTCTATTTTATGAGCTTCAACGGTCGTCTGGCATACATTTAAAGGAACAGTATTTTTTCATAGAAATTCAATGCTATAGCAATCTTAGATATTATTTACGTGCCCGTTTTATTCATTTAAAGAACTATTTCACACATTACAAAAATTCTACTGTTTTGATTATTATGATTTCGTTTATTATTAATATTCAAACCGACAAAAATCTATTGAAAAGCATTATCGCACTTTGTGTTTAAATTAAATTGTTCCCTACACGACTTGTTTTCATTTATTTGAGAAAAGAAAAGTATTTAATTTTAGATTCCGATTTCAAATTAGAGCTAATTATTTGTTTATTTTATCTATTTATTTAATTTTTTTATACTTTGGATTACGAGTTCGATTCAATTATGTATTTTTATCATTTAAGCTAATAACATGATTCTTATGATTCTTACGCCTGCAAAAAGAGGTTTATTAAATACAAAGCTGTACATGTTTATGAATCACATTTAGTCTATTTTTCCGCACTGATGTGGATAAAATAAGTTATTTTATCGGTTCTCTATAATTCATTGTTATTTGTTTGCGCTTAAAGTTTACTTCACAATTCTACGAGTTTTAACAAAAATGTCATCAATTACGACAAAAAACGAGTGTAACTGTACAGGGTGAATACTTGAAAGTGTTGCAAGGAGATAACTGGAGAACCGTTTGACTATGAAAAATGGAATTTTAGTACACTAACATGCCACAAAGGAGACATATTCTGACGTCTCAATTAAAATCCTATGACACCCATTTTTGCAAGGGGTGCGGGTGACATTAACATTTTAAATAGTCATTCATTACTACAAAAAACCATCAAATATCTTTCATTAGTTTTTACAAGAACAACAAATTAGTTTCAAGCTTGAAATAAATAGACGCCATGGAAACGGCGGCATGTGTTTCCATTTGTTGTATGTATGGGCCTAACTTGATTAAAAACGCCAAATTAGGTTCTACTTCGATTCATTTTAACCTGATGATTTAGTGAAATCTCTTATAAAACCAATATCAAAAACAGATGTGTGCATAATTTATATAACATTGAACGCCTAACATTCAATCCATCCTTACTGTTAAAAATTGCTGTATAAGGTCAAGGATAATAACGCTGCATCAGTTGGAACATAAACATAAATCGGTAATTTTGCGTAAAGGTTCACAACAAAAACTAATACTATTATACTAATATAACTATTATTTGTACAGAAAATGTGAATGTGCTTTATGCAATGTTTACATTTCGCAGATTATTTACACGGAAATTGATGTCATTTAAAATAAATACTAAAGCTGCCGGTCACGAAAATCATTAATTTTCTTCACTGAATACCTTATTATACATAAAGCTTTTGAATTATAGATTGTAAATATTTTGTATAAGTTGATTAGATATTTTTGCTCCATACGGCATCATAAGCTCTTGTTACTGGATCGATCCTGTTTTTAAATCTAAGTACACGAATAAGCTATTCATTAAAGGGAGGTTTTGTGTTTTTTTGGTTTATAACAGAGTTTTGATTGCTCTTTAGTATGAATATACAGAACCATGCATTTTAGAATATCAGCATACTTCGCTACTTTCTGTGAAAATCAGATTATGCTTCTAACTAATAAATTATACCACTATTATTACGTTTAACACTTGTCTTTCTTTTTCAGGTAAGAGAATTTACACGATGTAACTTTTTTTACACTGGTGAGTCTTTTTTTAATATATTATTAATCACAAATGTGCTTATTTAAAATGGTTATGCAATCAAACATATTTAATTAAAATACTTACCTTTTGAGCTGAAATGGTGTATTTTTGTTCTTAAAGACCGAGCTGGTGGCGTAGCGGTGGCACAACCTACTTAGCATTCGGGAGGTAATGGGTTCGATTCCCGTTACCGTCTACCTTGTATGAGGTTTTTTCAGGGGGTTTTCCTCATACACATGTAGCGGAATGGTCACTACGTATATGCACACCATGTGCGGCTACTTAAGCGAATTCTGGGGTAGTATTTTTCCCCTCAGAACCCTAACTCCGTTCCTTCCGTTCCTATCCTGACCACACCCATCCTTAATCCCACCATTCATATATACGTAATGTATGTATGTATGCTGGGAATCCGTGATTGTGGCTGAAGGAGCTCGGAAAGCTCAAGCAGCCCGCCCATCCCCTTAGGGAGGGAATGAAATACGTGGCCTTTTCCTTTTTTTTTCGTTCTTAAAGTAGGGGATAAATTCAATTAAAATTCGAATGGGAGTTTAGTAAGGAAACGCTAGGACACGTCGATTTTTATTTTCAATTTACAATTTTTACGTAAAAGTGAAATATACAGGGTGTGTCAAGAAAAAGATATGTCGTTATCGACATTTTCTTAAATATCAACCACCATTTTTATTGCAGTATTAGAAAGGCTACATCTTTTTATGTCCGACAAGGTAAATATGGACGATGATTACATAAGGAAATATTGAAGAAAAATTATCGTATACATTTTATTGTCAATGTACCGGGTGGCCATATAAGAACTCAAAGTGCTGTTTCTCGGAAACTATTCGCCGTAGAGAGTTGCGGTAAAAAATTATATTACTAGAATGGTCAAAAAAAGGCCGTGGAAAATATTTTCAAATTTTGCAAGATGACCGCCAGGGGGCGTAACCGCCATCCTAAACTTTGAAAGTGATTTTTTTTTACTGAAATCCACCTAGTAAGTGTGTAACAACCCTTTTTGAGTTTAAGGTCTTTCATTTGTTCTGTTGTAAATATAAGAAAAATTTTAATTATTGAAATATAGGTATGTGATAGGTAACTTAATTTGCATACCTTTTTAGGGGTTTATAGTGCATATTTTCTTAAAGGTTTATACTTCCACTTCCATAAATTATAGTTTTCTGACCATTTGATTCACGCAACGCGTTATCATTGACTTAATTCCTCGCACAAATCCTTTCGCGCACGACTCATGATTTAACTTCTAAAGCCTCCATTTTTTTGCACTTCATTATGACTGCTGTGAGTGCAGGAAGCATTTTTTGGGGTTTCCCCTAAATTTTAGTGAAAAGTGCCATTAATTTGATGGTAAGATATTTTAACGCATTATACTAAAAATTAAAACATTTGCTCTTTTCAGGTACCTTTATTTTACTTCAGTTTTTTTTTACTATTACTTTTATTATACTTTTACTGCGATTTACACGTCAATTACATTTTAAGTACGCATTTAATTTTACTGTTGCGTACGCTTTCATTTTATGATTGCAATTTTACTGTAAAATTTCAAGATAATGCATTAAACGGATTATTCCAATTCAAGAAGATAAATTTTTAAGAAGGATAATTCCATTGTTAGGTGTGATTGACAACATAAAAGCATTGTTATTGCAATGTATTGCGCAACATTACACAAGGATTACGCCATTTTAGTTTGCATTTCCTCATTATTTTTTATAATACCAGGGATTCTCAAGAAGATTTTGTATATTTAGTAACAGGTATTTAATGCTTAATGATTTCTTAGTAATTTTAGGTTTTTACAATTAGTTTTAAGATATATTTGATTTAACCCTTTCACTTTATATATTTAATAAACATAGTTGTATATCTTTTATTGTTTTACATTTTGATAAATTTTTAGTGTAGAACTCGGTTTAGTTATTCCGAGTATCATAAAAAAATAACTTGGCGTTCGAGATCATTTTTATTAGTGTTACATTGCATTTTTATTATTTAGGTAAGTGGAAGTAAGCTAGCAGATAATGTGGTAGTTAAGCAGATCAAATGAATCGGCCCACTTTAAACTACCGACTGGGACAAAGGCATTATTTGTGGTGAATGGTTAGTATCTCCAGTTAGTTATAACGATTTGTGTGTTTGGAAAACTTTTACACTTATTTCTCTATTTCATTATTTCATTATTATATTATTATTTTTTTATACGATTACCAGTTCGACCACGAAATTATAAACGTACCAAAAAATTATATGCTTTTTAAAGGTCAGTTTTATTCGAGTAATTTTTGTTTGACGTATCTATTAAAATATAGTGGTGGAGGGTGATTCAGTGATTTTCAAATAAACAGCAGTAACTCCTAAACCACTGAACTGATTTTTGTAAACTTAGTCTCGTTAAAAAGAGCATTTATTGCTCCATCAAATCCATCTTACCTGTAATATGTCTAATTTTTAGTGATTCCGCTAGAGCGCGTTCTTTGATATAATATCAGAGAATTGCAAAATTCTCTAAAAATTAAATGCAACAATATCACTTTTTCTTCATAAAAATGAGACGAAATTATCCCTAAATAGATTAGTGAAAACCGCATCTCGATACCCTAAAATATCGAAGAAAGAAAATTTACTTATTATAAAATTTGAAAAAGTAGATATTACACCGGTATTTATTCTTATTTATTTGTCTTTTTTCAATATTAAATGAAAAATTTCTTCTTTTATAATTTTGAAATAATAAAAGTTTTTATAATTTCAAAAATTAAAAAAAAAATTGTAGGGGCCTAATAATCAATGCATAGAATATGCAAATGCAGAATAGGCAGAATATTATGAGTGGGCCATTGACAAAAAACAATTACGTAAAATGAAATTATAATCTCTTTTACAAATGAAGCTGTTGATATGACTGCGGTATACTTTGAATGTCTTCGAAATGCGGCATTGGCTAAGAGAGTATACTCAGTTCGATATCCAGATCGGCGTCTACTCGATGCGAGAATTTTTCCGCCTTTGGTGCAAAATTTGCGTAATAGTGGAAGCTTTCGACCAAAGTTGCGAAGACACCCGACTAGAAGAATGGAAGACAATATTGTTAATGTCTTAGCATACGTGTCAGTGAATCGCAACGTTAGTACGAGCGCAATGTCTCTCGCGTTGGATATGTCACGAACTACTATTAAAAACATTTTAAAGGATCATAGGTAAGTTCTTCTGTCACTAAAAATACTATTTACATGTTTCACAATGTGTTTGTAACTTCAAATTTATAGAACACACCCATACCATATGGTTTTACATCAAGCCTTACATGACGAAGACTTTGACCTACGGATAGATTATTGTCATTGAGTGTTGGGCATGATCACGGAAAATAGGGGATTTTTATCCGAAGTTCTTTGAATGGATGAGACCACTTTCAAAAGTGACGGAAACGTTAATTTGTATAATATGCATGATTGGTCTGACACCAATCCTCACTGATTGGACGAGGTCCAACATCAAGGTCTTTGGAGTGTTAATGTGTGGTGTGGCATCCTGGACGGAATTATTATAGGTCTCTGTTTCTTTGATCAACCACTAAATAGTGCCGTGTTTCTTGATTTTCTGGTAAACCAATTGCCTATTTTATTAGAAGATGTGCCCTTGCAATTATAGCAAAATATGTTTTTCAACTAGATGGTTGCCAAGCACATTTTTCAAAATGTGCGGGAACATAAATTTAATATATCACCAAAGGTGTATTGTACGAGGAAGTCTATTTCCTTGGCCACTCCGGTCCCCAGACTTAACCTGTTTGGACTTTTACCTATGGAGTTGGTTAAAAGATATTGTTTGCGAAAGTCCACCAACAAGAGACGACATGAAAGTACGAACTCGAGAGGCCATTTGTAGCCTGTCAAGAGCAGAAGTTGAAGCTGCTGTAATGTCCACGCATGAGCGGCTCCAACAATGCATCGAGGTCGATGGGAGACAATTCGAGCATTTAAGTAGGCATGAAGTAGGTACTTGATGCCTGCTTAATGCCTATTTCAGTAGACATTATTGCATTTAGGGCCATAAATAAAATTAATAAAAGAATTCCGCAAATTTGGAATAACACCTATCAAAAATAAATATTATCATATTACATTTAGTTTTTGAAATTATGAAACCTTTTATTATTTAAAAATTATAAAATGATGAAATTTTTCATTGAATCTTGAAAAAATACAAATAAATAAGAATAAATACCAGTGTAATATTGACTTTTTCAAATCTTATAACACATAACTAAATTTTCTTTCTTCGATATTTTAGGCTATGAATAAGATATCGAGAGGCGGTTTTCACTAACCTATTTAGGGATGAGTTCATCTCATTTTTATGGAAAAAAAATTATATTGTTGCATCTAATTTTTTAGGGTATTTTGCAACTTTCTGATATATCAAAAAATTAGGCATATTACAGGTAAGATGGATATGATGGAGCAATAAATGCTCTTTCCAACGAGACTAAGTTTATTAAAATCAGTTCAGTCGTTTAGGAGTTACAGATGTTTATTAAAAAAATCACTGAATCAACCTCCACTTTATTTTAATAGGTACGTCAAACAAAAATTACTTGAATAAAGCTGAGCTTTAAAAAGCGTATAATTTTTTGGTACATTTACTAGGTCGATTTCAGTAAAAAACCACTTTAAAAGTTTAGGATGGCAGTTACGCCCCCTGGCGGTCATCTTGCAAATTTGAAAATATTTTCCACGGTCTTTTTTGGCCACTTCAGTAATAAAATTTTTTACCGCAACGAATAATCTGGTGCGAGATATTTAGATATACACCACCGTGTACTCTTTTTTCAACAAGATGGAGCGTGGCCACACTAATCTTTACCCGTTCACGCTTATTTAGATCCAGTTTTTCCAAATCGTTGGATAGGTAGAAATGGGACAATTGAGTGGTCAGCCAAGCCAGATCGGCAGATTTAAACCCTCTAGAATACTTCTTGTGGGGTTGCCTAAATAGTAAAGTATACGCAATGCGACCTTAGAAGATTTAAAAGCACGACTTCGACAAGAAATTAGAAATATTACCGAAGATGTCGTCGATAACGTTCGAAAATCATTTGTTAATCGCCTTGGCTACTGTCAGATTGTTAACGGTGCTCAATTCGAACATTTAATTTAAATTAGTGGAACCGTTTTACAACTAAATTAGGCCTAACTCCAAAAAAATGTCTGTGTTTCAAAATACATTTTGTTACAAAAATCATTTCAATATTTCTTATTAGAAATGATACATGATATCCATTTATATACGATTTTTTCTTCAAAACTACCCTGTATAACATAATCCAACCTTATGTTGAAGAAATGGCTGAAGTGAGCAGATGGTATGCCCTGTTTGATTAGAATTTGAAATAGTTTTTATGTTGAAATCTTTTTATAAAACAATTATATTTATTAATTATTAGAAGGCCAACTGAATTTGTTCATAATGCTGAATTAGCATTAAGATTATTGTGTCACCTAGTTACTACACCAAGTCAAAGGTAGAATTCGTATGTGGCATTAGAATGCACTTAAGTAACCTTTGATTAGTAGTAATCGCTGGTACCCTCAAGTAGGTTACGGTGAACATTATAAAAGGATTGTATTAGTGTCAGTAGTTAGTTAATCGTTAATCAGATTTACTTGTGTAAGATTGATTAATAAAGCTAGTTGTCTAAAGAATACATCTTTCAAATGACATCTCCTTATACAACTGTATAAAGTCACAGTTGTGCATTACTGAATCCAAATTTGAAATAACATACTGGGTGTCCCATTTAAAAATTTTGTTTGGTTCACACTGTATAAATGAAACACCCTGTAAATTTGCG
Organism: Vesta saturnalis; assembly: GCA_036346205.1. Classification (NCBI taxonomy): domain Eukaryota; kingdom Metazoa; phylum Arthropoda; class Insecta; order Coleoptera; family Lampyridae; genus Vesta; species Vesta saturnalis. The sequence continues at coordinate 453,640 of JARFJB010000935.1, read as the reverse complement.
CCTCAGTTCTTGCGAGTGAGAGAGGTATCGCCCGCGGACACATGTTTGGGACACCCTATATAAACATCATCCATATGTACCTTGTCTTATGTAAAAAGATGTACCCTTTCTAATTCTGCAATAAAAATTGCGGTTGACATTTAAAAAAACACCCATGACGTCATATCTTTTTCGTTGCACACCCTGTGTATTTCACTCTTACGTAAAATATTCTAAATTGAAAATAAAAATCGACGGGTTCGAGCGTTTTCTTTCTAAATTCCCATTCGAATTTTAATTGAATTTATCCGCTACTTTACGAACGCCCAGTATAATTCTACACTTTTTCATAACCCTTGCAGTCATTTTCCCCTTTTAGAATTGTTTAAGGTGTTAGAGCAAGTTTATGAAACATGAAAAAGTGAAAACTCAAACGTAAGCATGCTATTTGTATAACAGTTTGACAAACGTATAAACTCTACTATGGAACCTAATTTTAGTAAAGAATAATTAGATTAAGTATTGTTAAACTGCCTTCGAGATGACGAATGAGAACTCTCTAACGGTCGAAGGCTAACAGAGGAAAATGTCATAATCAAAGAGCTAATTTAACAAAATTTAGTCAATTATGATGTAGATGTAAGGTTGTGCAAAACTATAATTTTAAATTGATAAAAGCATTCACAGATAACCAAATCCAATTGTTAATAATCACAATTATATTTTACAGTGCAAACGCAGTGTAGTACGTTTAATATAATTATTAATACTGCTTTTAATTTTAATTTTAACTACATATGTTAAATTATTATAGTGCAGTATTTCTATAATTTAAACGTTTAAAAGTTATTAGGATGTCTAGATATCTCGATAGCTTCACGTTGCAAACGAACATAATAACGAATTCGTCTTGACAATATTTCCATATTATCAAATTGATGATTATGATTTAAATTATATAAATCATGCTCAGCTACCGCAGATTTCTCTCCTTGACCTAATCTAAAAAATCTCATACGTTCTTTACGGCTTACATGCATATATATATATATATATATATATATATATATATATATATATATATATATATATATATATATATATATATATATATATATTATATTATACAGTGAAATTAAGTATGGAAACGGTGGTATTACTTGAATACGACCATATATAGAATTCTGAAATTTGGGATAGAAATAAAACATATGGTTTTCTACTAATATTCGCGGTTCCAATTTTTTTAGCGATCGTTACGACTGCAGCAAGTGCAACTTGATTATTTTTTAAATTGAAAGGGGGTCGAAAGTTCCATCATTAGAAAGCTGTTTTTGTGTAGAATCCAACGATTTAGCACTTGATATGGCAGTTTTGAAAAATAACTTCACTGTACCAAATTAAACTTTGAGAATATTACCTTCAATGACTTGCTAGATATGCTAAAAATTTAGTTGGAGGTCAATGCTTTGTTTTTTTTCATTTTAAATAGTACATTTATGAAGAATGCCCATTTAACCATTGTATAAGAATTTTCAAGGAGCGAAATCAAAATTATGCTATATTTGAGGTTCATAGGTGTTCCTTTCAAATACGTTGTTATTCACAAACGGAGAAAATCATTTAAAAATGCAGTTCTAACAAACACATCAATTGATTTATAAAAATGGTGTTAACTATTAATTATTTTATCAATTTAAAATTCTCCTAAAGAAGAGCTAAAATTTTAACACTGTGTTTATTTAAGCTTTATTACGAATCAATAAAACTACTTAATTCTACTCTTATCAAAATGAAACGGTGAACTTAAGTAATTGTCGAACTTAATTACGGTTTGAAAATGTGAACTTTCACCATTATCACACATAATAATATACTTATCTTTTTTTGGGTTTTTTAATGGTGTATTTTAAATTATACAATCTAAACGTTTCGATAATTAGTTATCTTCGTCATTAGTAATATCTATTAAAATTGTTAAAGATGCTGAAAACAATTATGTCAAATTTGAAAAATTAAAACATAAACATCAGCCTGCTATTAATATAAGAGTTTGAGAAACCTATGAAGCCAACTATAGAATTAAATTTTAGTAAAGAATAACTAGGTCATTATAAATTAAATATTGTTAAATTGTTTTAAAGATGACAAATCAGATCACCCTCTAACGGTCGAAGGCTAACGATGAAAAATGTCAGCCAAAAAACACTTTTATCAAGATGTAAGTATAAAGTTGTGAAAAACTTCAATTTGAAAATGATGGAAGCAGTTTTGCGAACTAATAATGGATCGCATGAATCACGGTTCAAATGTTGTGAATAACATTGTATTTATTCACTGATGAAACTACGTTTTACCTACATGGTTAGGGACAAAACTGTAGGTATTGGTCAGATAGCATACCCAATTCCCAAAAAAAATTAACATTTGGGCAGGTATGTAATAGTAGTGTAAATATCCAGATATCTGTACAAAAAAATCCGCAAACTAATTATTTATTTTGTTTAATTCTGTTGCAGAAAAATGCTCCGATGTATTTAAAATAATAATTAATTTTATCCCTTCTTCCGTAATAATGAAATCGGTTAAGATTTCTACACAAGAACTCCCACCAGAATCTCGCTTCATCCGTGACCAATCTCGTCCGTCCGCGAAATTATAGCAATAACCAATCACGTCTGACCGCGGACTATATGAGCGGAACCGCGACACGAGATTAATTATCTTTCCGCTGCCGTCCCGAACGAATCATCAGCTACCGTCCTGAAGTAACCAGCTACTTATCTAACCGCTTCCGCCCTGGGGTCCCCTGCGACCTACTGCCCGCGGAATTTATTTCACTACCACCTGCCAGTACACCTGAATAAATTATAATTTGTTTTATCCTAATAATCCGAGCACTTTGAATGATTTCTTTTCTGCCTTGATAGAGTATAAATCGATCTTGCCTGTAAATACATACACAACTCTTACACTTCTTCGGAGCGTAAACCCGCAGAAAACAAACATCCCTTACACAAATCCTTCTCTTCGCTTTTAGGAGTATTCATGAAAAGTACTGGGGCTTCCTGCGAGAATTATTCCCTAAGGCGTAGGCCTGTAGAGGTAGTTCTTGTCCCTAAGCTTGTTCAAAAGTCGTATGGTCTGTTCAATCCAGCCTTCCTTCTATCCAGCCCATGGTGGACATGGCCCGTTGGGTTCTATATCCTTCCTTAAGAACACCTTGTCACACGAACACGACCGATACGCAGGCAAAAGATCAGATTTTATAATCATCCCGATCCTTGTTTCAATCAGATTTGTTTTGTTGAACAACCACTAAAAATCCCGTCCCGTCCAACCACCGCTTCCCGAAAGGAAGTAAATTTTCTTTGAATAAAATCTACTTCCCGAAAGAAAGATTAAACCCTTTCAATTATAGTAAAAGTGCAAATAGAAAATTCCAACTTAATTCTTTTAAAAAAAGAATACCTATTCAAATCCGATCAGTAGAACACGTAAACTCTCGCGTTTAAATTTTAATTTAAAAAATTGTCATACTTCTTAAACAATTCTAAACCGGCTTCATAAACACCTTCAAAGTTTACCTGTCCTGTTACTTCTGTTGTATAAACAAACTACCTACTAGGGAATAAATTAATATCGTATTTGATAAATAAACATTTTAAAGCTAGAGAGTAACGGCATTCATGGCACAGTGACCTAGTTTCAAATTTATTGCCCCTTTTTACTGCATATCGTTATCAGGCCATTGTGTACAAAGTTCCAGGTAAAGAATTCAATAAAATGCCCTTCATATTTACGAGCGTTTGGATTTCTTTTATATTGAAATAAATTACTATAAAACTAACTGTTTGGAAATTCTTGATTAATTAATTTGCGGGAACAGAAATAAACTAATACCATCGCACACAGTAGTTGCACCTGCAACCCAGGTCTGTATGTTTTAATTGTTTATTTACAGTCACCCTGGATGAAAGCGAGCCGCTTGTTGTCACTTTAGGAACGGAATTTTATTTTAAATTATTGTAATAGTTTTTTTTGTTTCATATTTTTTTAGGATTAAGTGTTATCTTATATATCTTAGCTTAGTCACATATTTTACCATTGCTAAAAAATAGGAAATAAATCGTTTGTTTTGTGTAGATCTTGCTGTTGTCTATAAAATCAGAGCTTCCTCACAATATACCGACTTGAGAGCTATGCCGAGCCCACAGCACATAGCTCTTAAATAACTAAACCATTGTAAAACCCTATGAAAAGGTGTTACAGTAGGGCACAAACTTTTTCAAAATGCAAAATACTTCCTGCATCTTAGTTACAGGAATCATTGGTAGGAATATCATAGGACCATTCTATATGGAACACACTCTAACTTCAGCGGGATATGTACGATTGTTACAAAATGAGATTATCCCTGCCCTCACAAGACTGTACCAAAATCAAGACTTTTCTAACACAATAAGCGACGAAATTTGGTTTCAACAGGATGAAGTCCCTCCTCACTATGTCAGGGAAGTTCGTGATCATTGAAATACAGTTGTTCACTAAAGATGGATTGGACGACGAGGACATATTGAATGGCATGCACGATCTCCGGATTTAACTTCTCTAGACTTTTTCTTAAAAAGTCGTGTATACATTAACAAACCACTTAGTTGAATTAGTTCAAAGGAAGTGAGAGATACTCTTGGTGATTTCGTTGTCCATTTCGGGGATTTGTAAATCGAATCCATCACTGCCAAGAAATGAATGTGGAGCAATTTGAACATATTTAGTAAACATATGCTAGTTTTTTAAAATTAAATGTTGCTTTAGTTATTACTAGCCAGCATGACGTTGTTGCTAGTTACTAGTCTGTTGTTCATTGTTTGAAATTTTATAACAAATATTTGTTTACGCTCAACATCAAGATTGTTTCGCTTCTTGAAAATTGCTATACAATTTGTTAAATAGGCATTCTTCATAAATGTACTGTTTAAAGTTGAAAAACAAAACAAAGCATTCACCGCCAACTAAATTTTTAGCATACCTAGCAAGCCGTTTAAAGTTTAATTTGGTATAGTGCAGTTATCTTTCAAGACTGGTACATCAAGTCCTACATCGTTGGATTCTACACAAAAATAACTTTCTAATGATGGTACCTTCGACCCCCATTTGAATTTAAAAAAATAATCAAGTTGTCCGTGCTGCAGTCGTAACGATCCATAAAAAAATTGGAACCACGAATATTAGTAGAAAACCGTATGTTTCACTTCCAAACCAAATTTCAGAATTCTACATATGGCCGTATTCAAATAATACCACCGTTTCCATACTTAATTTATACCCGATATATATATATATATATATATATATATATATATATATATATATATATATATATATATATATATATATAGAGTTTGTATGTAAGGTATGAAATAAATTCAATTAAAAAACAGGTTTCTTTGTTGGAAAAACGCTCGAGCGCGTCGATTCTTATTTTTGTTGTGGTTCTTTTCATGGTAAATGCATGTATACAGGGTGACCCAAAAAAAAGTTACGGCTATCAACTTTATTTTTCAAATAGAAACATCTATTTTTAATTTTATTTTTGAATTCTGCATCGAATTCTAGGTATATTTTATGTAGCATTCCCTATACCTAAACTCAACAGTTTTCGAGTAATTTACTCCTGAACGTATCAGTAATCAAAACGATGATTATGGCAACTATCAATATATTTTCACGAAACATAGTATTTAATAAGGAAGAACAATAAGCATTTACTAAATTAAATGTTCAAATTGAAATCCTTCTTGTGCCTGGCAGTATTCCAAACAGTGGATATTTGTAGTTTCTGGATTAATATTAGCGCATTTTCTTCTGAGTTTTTAAGTCGTCAATTGTTTCAGGTCTAGTTTTATACACAAAACTTTTTAGATGGCTCCACAGGAAATAGTCTAATAGATTAAGTTCCGGGGACCTTGGAAGCCATTCAACAGATCCACGCTATCTAATCCATTGGTTGCGAAATGCTACATCATCGAGATATTGTGTAACCTGGGCTGCATAATGAGGTGGTTCACTATCTTGCTGGAACCATAAATTTTCTTCATACGCCATTGGATTATTATGACTTAGAAATAAAGCTCTTAAACTGGGGATTTGATGTTGTAAACATTCAAGGTACATTGATTTGATTTTTGACAATCCCTGTCCAAATATGAATTTTTTCGGAATATTGGGTATTGTGTTTTCTCATCCAACTGGGATTTTCTTTCTTTCAGTAGCGGCAGTTTTTTCTTTTCTTTTCTTTTCTTTAAGAAAAAGCTGTTGCTACCGCTCCCCCTGTCATACTTTGAAGACGTTTCATACATTCGACACTTAAAAGTTTTTTATGCCAGGTTACAATTTTCGTTTTTTGTCATTAGTTCGCTTCAATATTTTTGACATTGACCTCCCTTGAATCTGAGTCTACTATGTATAATCCATTGCACTGGTCCTTTTTTTCTTGTAATACAAGTTCATTTTCTTAAAAAATTTTGACTCCATATTCATCAAAAAACATTACACCATCATTCTCAGTTATACTATTAATAGAAAGCAAATTCTTTCTTAGGTTTGATGCAAAGTAAACGTTATTCAGCACAAAATTTTCAGTTTCTATTGTTCCTTCTAATTCGGCAGATAATTTCACCTCTTCCATTGCAACGCCAATATCTAAGTTACGTTTGAAGACATTTTGCATAAAATTTTTATTGTTTATCAAGTGTGACGTAGAGCCAGAATCCGCAACCCAGTATTCATCTTCGCATGATAAAGTTTTCTGAAGTTTTTGATTTTGTTACAAGGTATATACAGGGTGTCCCACAAATGGTGGGAAATCTTCCGGATCTTGGTAGACCTGCTAATAATAAGGTCACTAGTTTCTATAAAAAAATTTCCTCCGATACCTCCCTACGAATATGTTCGCTCTTGAAGTTGAGTGTCAAAAATGGAATTTACGCTATAAGTTTATTAGTGCTGAATAAATTTTAATAATTTTTGGGAAAAACCCTCTCAATTTGAAGCTCTTTGGAGCCGTTTACTTAAAAATGTTCAGTGACGCTTACAGGGTAGGAGGGGACAGCACTATCTGGCTTTCTAACCTCAAAAAAGCATTTTGAGCAGCTTTTTCACTTTCTCCAAGTGAACTTCCTAATCTTCGGCCTTTTTTTACGTCAAAGAGGTATACTAGTTTAATTTCGCTAAAAGTAACCGTTTCGAAGATAACCGCAATTAATGATGACGATGGTGATTCTAATTCGCCCTATTAAGAGTAGTACATAAATCCAGTTGGCTGTTACACACAAAACATCTATTTATAGGAACAATGATTTGGAATGAATGTAAACCTAAAACTAGATAGAACCAACATCAAACAGGAAAAGAAGAATATTTGTTCTAAGAATGTATATTAAATTTGGCTAAATATCAAAAAAACATTACTTACAAAAACAAAATTCTGGAACACATCGATACTTAAAACTAAAGAAAACTAACAATAAATATGAGGAACTGATTTTAAAATTTTAGAACATAACATGCTCAACATGGGCACCCCCTTTCCTAGTACACATTCGTACACGACGAACTGAAGATTGTTGGACGGTCCAAAGCGTTTGTTGGTCTTCACTGATTTGACAGAAATGAAACAGTATTCGGACAAGGAGCTCTTCTTGTGTGTCTACCGGTGTTGCATATACCAAATTTTTTAAATGCCTCACATAAAAAAATCTACAGGAGTCGGGTCAAGTGACCTATACGGTCAAGCAACAGGTCCACCACGTCCTATCCACCAGTTTGGGTAGACATGATTTAAATGCTCCCTGATTAACAAACTAAAATGTAGGGGCGCTCCATCGTGCATGAACCACATATTTTTCCTGGTTACGATATCCACATCTTCTAGGAGCTTGGTCAACTGATTTTTAAGAAACTCGCAGTAATATTGTCCATTTAGTCCAGATGGCAAAACGAATAGACCTACCAAATGGGGGCCATAAATTCCACCCCATAAATTAATGTGGAACTTGATGACGCGTTTGAATCGTCGCATGTGGATTCTCTTCATCCCAAACGTGTAAATTATGTAATTTTCTTGCTCTGTTTCTTCCAAAACTTGCTTCATCCGCGTACAATCTTAAATGATTAAACACCGGATTTCTAAAATTCTAACAACCAGTGCGAAAATAGCAATCTGGCGTGAAAATCCGCTCGATTAAGGGCATGTACTTTCTGAATATGGTTGTGTTACCTAAAAATCCTTCAAACGGTTGGTTTTGAAACGTTCATTCCTAAAGGTAGTGGTCTGATGTTGATTGTTTGATCAGCAGCGACTGCATTTAAAACATCTTTCTTCATTTGTGGCGAACGTGCTGTCCGCGGAGCGCCCCTATTTGCATTGTTTGTTGCAAACTGGCCTACAATAGCGCACAAATTTTCTGTGGTTCGAAACTTTCAATCAAGGTGATCTTACCAGTGTTCCTCAGTCTTCGATCTAAACGTTCAAACATTTTGCTATTAGGAACCCTTCGATTAGGGAACCTTTGCTGGTACAGTCTTCTTGCTCTTAATTTATTGCAAGAAGCCATTCCATACATCAAATGCATATCAGCATATACTGGATTCGTGTAGTTCATTTCTCACAAATTACTAAATTAAATGAAGCATTTAAACTTTAAAAGACCCATTTTAATACCTATACTATTGTTTAATATAAATGTCACGATTTGATAGACAATACATCTGCTTCAGCTAACTTGTGTTTATGTATCTGTTACCTACTAGTAATTGATTACTATTAACTTGAAAATAAAAATTGTAACTACCATTCGTTACCTGAAATCAAATAGGTAGGTCTATTTTACATAGTAAAAGACTGAAGAACGAGACACTAACTTTAAAAAAAGTAAAAAAAAATAGCTTACGATTGCCATTCAGATTCACTAACTTGACTGCGTTCTGCCCCTGGTGCTTAATAAAATAATTCAGGATTTGAATCTTAAGGATTTTAAAAAATGTGATTTTCTGAGTCGTGCTTTGATACTTAACCGCATTTCTTAGAAAAGTTCTTCTTTCATGTTAGTTTTTCCATTTTAGGTTTAGACCTATTCCAGATTATTGTGCTTGTAAATAATGTTTTTAAACACAGCCGAACTAAAATCATTAATTCATCATCGTCATCATTAGTTGCGTTTACCTCCAAAACGGTTAATTTTAGCGATATTGATCTAGTATGCCTTTTTGACGTCAAAAAGAAGAAGGATTAAAAAGTTTACTTGAATTTATTGAGCAATGAAAAAGTTATAGTGCAAACAATATATATATATATATATATATATATATATATATATATATATATATATATGTATATATTGTAATACCTCAGGTTGATTATTATGTTAATTAATTCCCCTCCAATGGAGATTTCGTTATATTTGCCGTGATGATAGCTACAGTGAGAGGGTCGTGGATTGTTAGTCTCATCTAACCATTAATAAGGTAAAACGAACGTTTTATACATATATTTATAAATCGTATTGGTGGTATGCAATAAATTAACATAAACTCTGAAATGTAAAATCAATGGTATATAAACAAAATGTAATAGATGAAAAAAATTAAGAATGTTCTGTAAATAGTAACTCAAACCTGATTAAGGTTGGGAACCCCGTTAATTCGGCAGCCCCAATGCAGCCGACCTGGCTGGGTTGTAAAAGTTCCTTTTCTTTTAGGGATTTTCTATTTGGTTCTATAATCACAATTCAGATTTAATACTTTCAAACATAAAATGGCACGTTGTTTTGTGATGCTAATTTATAACGGGGTTATTTTGAAAGAGTATATATATATATATATATATATATATATATATATATATATATATATATATATATATATATATATATATATATATATATATAGCGATGTAATCTCTTTATTCACTAACTTACCTTTTGATGTTGTTTTCAAAAGCATTGACAAACATTGGAAAGATATTACACTAAATTGCAACCTAAACTTAGAAGATTTCCATACTGTATTAAGATTTATCTTTGAATCCAACATCTTAGTGTTTAATAATGATTATTGTAAACAAATATTAGGCACGCCGATGGGATCATCAATATCACCTATTCTATGCAACTATGTACTCGACGATCTTATAGAGGATTGTTCCACTAAAATTCCGTTCGGGGTCACTTTTATCAAACGTTACGTAGATGATTTTCTACTTGCTTTAGCGGAGGACAAAGTAGAACTTGTTTTGAATATATTCAACAACTATAATGAACACATACAATTTACATGCGAGAAAGAAGAAAATCAATGCATTCCATTCTGGGACATGGTAGTTCACAACGAAAAAAATAACACCCTTAAAACAGAATGGTACAGAAAACCTATGTGCAGTAACAGGTTCATTAGTTATCACTCACAGCATTCTTTGAGAATGAAAACAAATTTAATTTTGGCACTTAAGAATCGCGTGATCAAGCTTTCGCATCCGGACTACTTTAACAGGGGCCTGACGTTATTAAGGAATATTTTAGGGGAAATCTCTTTTCCTAGGGCTTTTATTAATAAATTGTTGTACACTACCCCTAGGTACATCAACCAAGATCACAAGTCAAACCTGAATATAGGGAATTTAGGCCAAGATATTAATACTACAGAGGGGACTAAAACTCAATATGTCACGTTACCTTATACTCCATGCTTAACTCCACAATTAGTACATATTTTCCAAAACCTTAAAGACATAAAAATAGCCACCAGAAACATTAAAACGGTATCACTGTTATACACTAAAACAAAAACTCCACTTAAAATTCTGGAAAAATCCAACGTGATATATTCGGTACCGTGCTCGAGCTGTAATAATGTATACATAGACCAAACATCGAGATGTCTGTCGGGCAGGATCACCTCACATAAAAGTGATGTCAAGCGTAAGGTTTTGTCCTGTGCCTTAGCCGAACATTCCATAAATGAACATCATTCTTTTGATTATAATAACGTTATAATTCTAGAAACTGAGGTTAATTATCAGAAACGTATTTTTTTAGAAATGGTACATATCAACCAGAATCAGACATAAAAAATTTGAGTAATATCTACAGTCACATTCTTTCGTTTGATAATAAATAATTTTTTTTTTGTAGTAGTCTACTCTATACGTTTTTTATGTTTTTTTGTGTTTTATATATGTGTAAAAATAAAATTGTAGTATAGGTTGGTTTGTTATATACAGTTGGGTCATTGTTAAAGATTGATTATTTTCCTGTTTTGGGATTGTTCGCATACTATCTGTTCATATCTTAGCATGATTATTTTTGTAAACAAATTTGTTAAATGTTTGTAATATACATATAGCTCTCATTTTACATTAACCTTATATTAGATTTGGTGTAGTTTTAAATTAACGACAAGTCATTGTAATAAGTGATTTCTAGTTTTTATTAATGTTTTAATGGTGAAATTGTTGTAGTAATGGAATTGTATTTGGAAGTTGTACATTGGTTCACTTACATCTACTTTAATAGGTTGTTTTATGGTTGTTTAATCTTAGTATATTTTAATATAAAAAACTTTTAATTGCTGATCTCTCTGTGTAGAAGAAAAATTTCAATGCTGCTTTATTTATTAGTCTCACGACATGTAAGTTCTTTAAAAATGTTTAGTATTACTGACATGTTCCTATGTAACAATTTTCAGTTGTCTTGAAAATGAGAATAAACCTTCTCGAAAGCTCGATACATATCAAAGAGTCTGCTTAACCCTGGCCTAACTAAACCTACATAAATTGACTGCCTCCTCAACAAACTAGTATTATTAATTACTATCAGTCAATAGTACCTTCTCTTTGTATATATATATATATATATATATATATATATATATATATATATATATATATATATATATATATATATATATATATATACATACATACAGGGTGTCCAGAAAATGTATAAAATCTCTCGATTTAAATAGAAGACGAAAAATAATATGACAAGTTCCTATAAATTTTTTCCTCCAGACCCTCCCTACGGAGATGTGAGCCCTTAAAGGACGCCGCTGGAAATACATTTTTCTTGAATAACTATTAAAGTACTTAACAGAATTTAATAAAAATTCGGTATGATAGCCACTACTAAGGGCCTCTTAAAATATTATCCTTGAAATACATTTAGCTTGTTTATTTTACTAGGGATGGACTAAGTTATACACCTTAACGCCTAAATTTTTAACACCCTGTATGATAAATATCTAAAAAAAATATTTTTGGGTAGCTTGAACCTTTATCTAAAAAAAGGTATACTTGTTTAATATCGAAAGAATGAAGTATTTTCGAGAAAAAAAATAATAAACGAATTAATGTTTCATAATTAATAAATGATTAAAAAAAAATTAAGCAAGTGTTTTTTCGAATTTTTACGAGAAAACACTTTTTTAATAATAAATTAGGAAAACCAAATTAAACATATTAACTATTTAAAAAATGTTGCAAACTTAAATGAGTTTATTCACCCACGAGGTACAATTTCATTTCTTGTTCATTTTATTTCTCTTCATTCAAAAAAACATATGTCAAACATTCCTATAATACGAAATAACCTGCATTTTAGAACTTGATATTTGTCACATCGCTGATACATTGATCGACATTAATTTACTTTAAAATTACTGATTTTTGGATTTCGTGGTGATTTGAATTGTAAACTTATTCGAAACATAAACTTTTATTGTATATGCAGATATGCATCTCATGTATGGTCTTGCCTCTTGCAATGCTTTGGAAGCAAGAATATTATCACGAGAGATTTCCTAATCGTACTATTTCAAATCAGAAGACATTTCAACGAGTTTATCAACGTCTAAGAGAGAATGGTGAGTGATTTCGGTTACTATGGTAATAATATTGACTTTCATTATAACTTTAGGAATGTTTAAGAAAAAGTACTGATGCTGGTCTGACAATAACAGTGCGTACGGTGGAATTAAAGGAAAACGTGTTGAATGCTGTATATGGCACCCCTTCAACGAGCACTCGCAAATTAGTCGCACAATTTAATAAGCCGAATACAATATTCCATGAAGTTCTTCAAGAACAGCTGTTATACCCATATCATTCCCAAAAAGTGCCAGTGAAAGCTTCATTGACACTATTTTTTTTTACAGATGAAGCAGCTTTTACCAAAAATTGTATCACGTATTTACACAATTCACACGTATGGGCTGATGAAAATCCTCACGCAACTATTGTTTCGCATCATCAACATCAGTTTCAATCAATTAATATCTGGGCAAGAGTCATTGGCAATTTTTTGGTTGGACCATTTATATTGCCGGCGCGATTGAATGGACAACTTTAATTGGAGTTCCTCCAGAACACATTTCAAGATTTAATAGAGCATTTACCCCTTGACACCCGCCGAAACGTGTACTTTATGCACGATGAGGCATCACCTCATTTTAGCGTTGATGTGCGGGAACACTTATATAACGTCTATCCATACAGTTAGATAGGTACAGGTAGACCGATCGCCTGGCCTCCTAGATCTCCCGACCTAGTGCCTTTGGATTTTTATCTGTGGAGACACCTCAAAGCCTTGGTGTATTCCAGTCCGGTATACTAGGGAGGACCTTCTACAGAGAATCACGTTTCATTGTGATGTGATAAGGAACAACGTGAGGTTATTGTGGCGAGTACGGCAGTCCTCAGTTCGTCGTGTTCGTGAGTGTATCAGACTTCACGGAGCCCATGTTGAACCCACTTATGAAGTTTTTAATTAAATGAAAATGAAACATAATTTCGCATATTATTTTTTTTCTCGAAAATAGTTAATTTTAAAGATATTAAACAAGTATACCTTTTTTTTAGAGAAAGGTTCAAGCTACCCAAAAATATTTTTTTTAGATATTTATCGTACAGGTTGTTAAAAATTTAGGCGTTAAGGTGTACAACTTAGTTCATCCCTGGTAAACTAAACAAGCTAAACATGTTTCAAGGATACTATTCTAAGAAGCCCTTGGTAGTGGCTATCATACTGAATTTTTATTAAATTGTGTCAAGTTCTTTAAAAGTTATTCAAGAAAAATGTATTTTCAACGGCGTCCTTTAGGGGCTCACATCTCCGAAGGAAAAGAATTTGTAGGAACTTGTCATGTTATTTTTTGTCTTCTATCTAAATCCGACAGACTTCCACATTTTTCGGACACCTGTATATATATATATATATATATATATATATATATATATATATATATATATATATATATATATATATATATTCCGTCAGCATAAATGTATTCATTATGTAAATTTGTCATACTCCTTCTTGCAAAACAGCACTCATAAGTGAATCAAATCTTTTTATAAGAATTTGGATCATTTTCTATTTTTATTAATAAAAACATTAGCGTAGTCTTAATTCGGGGTCGTTAGGTAAAAGCTCTTGTATTATTTCAAGGTGAAATGGATGTAACAGCTCTTCTCTTAAAGTTCTGTTAACCGTATCCTTAGAAACGCCAAGTTCCAAACCAATGTGTCTGGTGCTCAGACTCGGATCTTTTTCAACTCGTTCTAAAATTTATTCCTTAACCTCTGCTGTTCTAATAGTACGATTCCGTCTATAATCAACCGTAGCAGGAGCAAAACTACCGGCTTCTCGAAGACGCCTTTCAATAGCGGCAAATGATTGATGGTTTAGTACGCGTCTATTTGGAGTACTTTCTTTTTATAATCCAACCGATTCCCGACCATTTTCTTGAAAATATCCATAAATTAATATCGTGTCGGTCATTTCAGCGTTAGCGTAGGGTACGGCCATAGCGAAGAATTAAAGAAGAAAATTAAGAATGCTAACCGTAGTTTCCAAAGGAACAGGAATTGAAATAAAATATGAATATTTGTAACCCAACATTTCCAACTTTGATGACCTTGTGTAGCTCCATGAAGTGGTTTAGAGCATTTTGTTTTAATACTTTTTACTCAAAATGGTCCAAGGAAGATCGCCACGTGGGGTTTTCCATTATTTTCTGGACACCTTGTACACAATATATATATATATATATATATATATATTGTCAGGGTATTTTGAACACCCTGTATACGTAGTGGGTAATTTTGTTTGTAGTTCTATGTACTTAGTTAAGATTCCGTATATAAATTTTTTTTTGTTGTCAAATTAAGTTTTATAGTAAATTTGCTTTAACGTATGTGGTGAGCTTTAGATTCTTTGTTTGTGAAATTATTATTCCGAAATTTAGATTGTTTTTCGTTATTATTTCTCGTTTATAGAAGTTTGGTTAACGTTTATTTGTAAATAGTTGTATATAAGTTTAATTAAGGTTCATTTCGTTTGATTTCCGAAAATATAATAGAAAATGAAGTAATTTAAATGAATAGTATAGGTTTATCTGTATGATGTCATGGTCGCGCCATACAGACGCTTACGTATAGTTGTCCAGTTTATTATTAGGTATTTTGGTTTTGATTCATAGAGATTGCATGTGGGCCTTATTGTTCGTACTTTAAGGTAAACATACAGAGGCTGTATTCGTTGATCTTGCTGACGGTTAGTTTTTCAAAATTTACCGAGTCCTTACGGACGAAAACGAAATTGTAGTACGGGGGTACTTTGGTTTCTCCTTCCGTTTTTTAATTGGTTGAATTATATTAGATAAGATTTTTTTATGAGTAGTGGGATTAAAAATCCAAGATGGAATTTGTTAATAATTTTGGCAGTCTTAGACAGGTCTCGTTTTCGAGTAGTTGCACGTTGCCGCTTGTGTTACGCTTAGGGGGGTGATTTAGAACGTTGATACTTTGGACCTTGTGGTGTTTAACGAACGTACTTTTTGTGTAATAAGGGTAGTTTAACTACTGAAGTAACCTGTGAAAGGGATTTATGAAAATTGTTCATTCACCAAAGGATTATACCTAGTGCCGATTTCGGTTTTACGTAAAATTACCTGGAGGACATCTTCGTGTTTTTTAGTGCGTCGATGACTTTTGGTTTATATCGCCTTTGCGGATTTGCTTAAAATCATCGTTCTTACAGTGCCACCTATTTATCGTACAAAGCGTGTGTAAAGATAAAGAAACTATCGCAATATATTAAAATATATTTAGTTATTTAAACAAATTATTAAGGAGTTTTAGTGGAAAATAAAATTATTTAAAAGAACATTAAAAGCTAAAAGTTATCAAACAATTTTTGAACGCTCACATTATTATTGTACAATAAGTTTTGGTTAATGCAGTAACATTTTAACGAGTCAACTTAAGAAATTGTTCGTGTATAACAGAATATCAGTCAACATTTTATCATCATTTTGCCGGACCTGGGAGTTTCCATTCCCGTTATAGCTGTAGCCGATCACCTGGTTCGTACCATCCGTTGTAACACAGAGGAGGTGCTATCTAGACCTTGTAAGGTATTATAACATTGTGTTTTTTATTGAAAACTTTTAAGATTGTTGTGTGTTTCGAATTATCTTATTTGTTGAAGGTTTGAAAGCGGAGTTGTGTATCGTTTTTTTTTTGTTAATTTAAACTGTGTTTTGAATTTAGTTATTGGAATTAATCGTAACTCTAACGCTCCGCCTTCACACTTTTTATTTTATTAGTAAAGGGCAATTGACCCTGTAGTTGTGTGGATATATAATCCACGGTTTATTTATATCTAGGTTAAACGATTTAGACTGGCTAAAGCAGAACTCTGATCAGACGACCTGACGCCTAATAAGCCTTTGTATTATTTTTTTTGTTTTGTTTATACGCATTTTCGTATGTCTATATTTATACTGATTTTATTATTTTATTATAGCTTTGTTTTGTTTTATAAATGTGTTTGGTATTCTCTGAAAACCCTTCTGTGTTGCATACCAGTTTTTTTGTTTTTGCAAATTTACCGATAATTTAAGTTATAACGTAACGAAGTTAGTTTTTTTATTATTGAGTAATAACGTAATTTTTGTTTCTATTTTATTGAGTAATAGCGGTCTTAATATTTAGTGTTTTATTTGAATTTTTTTTTGTGTTTTGTTTTGATTATTACTTAACGTCAAATTATTTACACGGAGGTGTATTAACGTAACGTTATTGAGTGTTGATCACGCTTTTATTTGACAAGCGTGTAGTGTTTTTTTTTAAGCCCGATTTTAGGTGGTTTGCTGAATTGCTGTCCAGCACACCTGGAATTGATTACGAATAGGTAAGCGCATGTTTTTGGATGTTTAGACACGCTATGTACTCGTAATTTTGGCACGACAACCCTTATTTTTGTCTATCAAATATCCTGGCGCCCTTAACCGAAACGATTTTGACTTCATCCCTATTTTGACTGACGTACGATTTATTATTCTGGATGTGCAAAATTATTAACATCAATCCACGATCCGCACGCTGACTAGTCGAGGCAAAAAGGCCAATTTATCTGTAATCCCGTTCTACCACCCGTTTATACCGTTACAGGTAAAGTTGGCGCTTCAACGTGGGACATTTTAGGGTGGTTTTTCTCGTAGATTTTTATTTTGGTGACATCTTAGGATAGTATTTCAGTATTTTCGCTTCAGGATTATTTTATTGTTGAATTAAGTTTTTATATACGTATCGAAAGATTAAATATGGGTTATAAAATTAATGTAGATAGGCTTACACCTAGTGAGGTAAGATATGAGATAGCGGTTAGAGGTGGTGATCTTTCGTTAGGGTAACTGCGTTACGAGCTTTATTACGGAATATTTTAAGCGAGGAGAGTAGTGGTAAAATTGCATCACGTCCCGATTATCCTTTCGATTTTGAAACAGATAAGATTGCTATTGAGGAAACGAAATTGGAATTAGGAAAATTATTAGAGGAAGTCAAAATTAATCCGTCCACAAAAATTTTAACGACCATAGAAACCAAGCTCAAACATTTGTTAGGTAGAGTTAATAATTCAATTCCGAAAACCGATATCGATGTTAAGATTAAAGAAAGTTTGTTTGTTGAAATTGCGGTAGCTCAGTCTACATACGAAATTTTGGATAAACGTGTAGTTTCAAAAAGTTCACCTTTGGAAGTAGTAAGCAATGTTTCGAATAATGACGATCAAAATTCAAATACAGATATTTCAGTACCGATTAGTAATTTAAATTTAAGTACATCACCTGTTAGGAATGTAGTTGTAAAAAGTACACCGGTTTGCAAGTGGAATTTATCATTTTCGGGAGATACTAAATCTTATCGCTAAGTGCTTTTTGGAACGGATTTCAGAATTACAGATTTCACGTAGAGTAGATGACGCACAATTATTTTCGGAATGTTTAGATTTATTTACGGGTAACGCTTTGATTTACGTTCGTTCCGTTAGAAGGAAGTTAGGACTTGGGTGAGTTGGTGGAATTGTTGAAAATTCAATTCCAGCCAATAGATTATGACGATAGATTATTAGATGAGATTAAGCGTCGTACTCAGGGTACGGACGAGACTATAGGAATTTATATCGCTGTTATGCGGACTTTATTTTCGCGTTTGAACGAAACTTTGTCGGAGGATAAGCAATTACGTATTTTGCGGAAAAATATCGCGCCTTCTTATCAGGCACAATTAGGTCTAACGGAGGTTAACTCGATTAACGAATTAATTAAGTATGGAAGACTTATCGAAGAAAGGGTTCAAGCGATGAATAGTTATGTACCGCCTAGTCGGAAACGCTCCGATCTAGAAGTAGATTTAGCGTACGTGGGAGAAACCCCACCGATTGTCACGATCAAGAAGAAGGAAGTACCGATCCAGGAAGTAAAGGTAACGCCGAGTAGAGTTGAGGAAGATCATGTTGGAATTGTCAGAAGACCGGACATCTAGCGTCAAGTTGTAAGGATACCATTAAGAATCGTTATTGTTATCGTTGTGGAAAGAAGGATTTTACGGTCAAGAATTGTCCTAAGTGTTCGAATTCGGGAAACGGATTACGGAGACAATAAAGAGCCGCGTATTGTCTTCTAGAATTTTGTTAAGTCGGCAGTGTATTATAATTCATTAAGAGCTAAGGATGACGCGAAATTTTAAAGACTAAAGTTGTTTTGGATTATGTTTTTGATTCTAAAGATTCAGATGAAAGACCATTTGTGAATGTTAAAATTTACGGACAAGAGTTATTAGGTTTGTTGGATAGTGGGTCAACGAAGACCATATTAGGAGAAAAAGGTTGGAAGAAATTAAGTCATTTAGGAGTTAAGTTAGATAAACAATTTACGTCAACGTGTGTTGTAGCAAACGGTCAGTCGGTTAAGAGTATAGGTACCGCGACTGTACCAATCGAAATTAAGGGAAAAGTTGTCATTTTAAATGTTCTTGTTGTACCGGATATACCGCATCATCTTATTTTGGGAGTAGATTTTTGGAAACAAACTAACATCATACCGGATTTACGTAAAGGCGAGTGGAGATTTGAAAATTTAGAAACAATTGAAGCTTTGGAGAATGGAGAGCCTGGAATACAGTCACGATTAGATTTGAGTAGCGATCAATTGCAGAGATTAGACAAGTTAGTCACCGATTATTTCACGTCTATCGAAGGTAAAGAAATTGGATGTACTTCTTTAGTTCAACACCATATTAAGACCAATAGCGAACCAATTAAGCAACGATATTATCGTGTGTCACCGTTTATTCAGCAACAAATAGATCTCGAGTTGGAAAAATGTTGAAGATGGATGTGATTGAGAAATCTAATAGCGCTTGGTCAAGTCCGATACTACTAGTAAAGAAGAAGGATGGGAATTATAGGTTTTGCGTGGATTTTCGAAAAGTAAATAAAGTTACCGAGCGAGATGCATATCCGTTACCGTACGTTTCAGCAATTTTAGACCGTTTACGTGACGCAAAATACATATCGTCGTTGGACATTAAGTCAGCGTATTGGCAGATACCAATGGCTGAAGACTCTAAGCAATATACCGCTTTTACTGTACCCAACAGGGGATTATTTCAGTTTAAACGACTACCGTTCGGTTTGGCTAACGCACCAGCCAGTTGGCAACGATTTATTGACCGAGTTTTGGGACCAGAGTTAGAACCTTATGTTTTCGTTTATCTTGATGATACGATTATTTGTACACCTACATATGAGAAACACCTAGAAGTTCTACAAGAAGTTTTTCGTCGATTTACCGAGGCAGGAATAACGTTAGGCAGGGACAAATGTACCTTTTGTCAATCGGAGTTACGATATTTAGGTTACGTAATTAACGCGGATGGGTTATCGGTCGATCCGGACAAAGTTAACGCAATTTTAAAGATACCGACACCTAAGAGTGCTACGGAAGTAAAGCGAGTTATCGGAATAGCTAGTTGGTACCGTCGTTTTATTCAAAATTTTTCTACGATTATAGCGCCTTTAACGAAATTATTAAAGAAATTTGCAAAATTTGTTTGGGATGAAGATTGTGAGAAAGCTTTCGGAATTATTAAGGATTGTTTAGTTACCGCACCTATATTATCGTGTCCAGATTTTTCGCTACCGTTTACTGTGCAAACTGACGCTTCGGATTATGGCATTGGATCAGTACTAACGCAGACCATTGATGGTGAAGAAAGAGTCATTTGTTATAACAGCAGATCATTGACGAAAAATGAAAGAAAGTTTTCGACTACCGAAAAAGAGTGTTTAGCAGTACTTTGGTCAGTAGAGAAATTACGTCCATATTTGGAGGAGCAGAATTTACGGTTATTACCGATCACGCATCGTTAGTTTGGTTACATAATTTAAAGGAACCTACCGGTCGATTAGCGCGTTGGGCTATACGCCTTCAGCAGTATAGTTTCGAGATCATTCATCGTAAAGGAAAGGATCATGTCGTACCGGATACATTATCGCGTTCTGTACCAGTTATTGACGCACTTGAAGTGACGAGTAAACCCGATATTGACTTACCAGACGAGACTATAGTAGGAGACGAAGAAAAGGAAGTAGAAGATGTGAAAGATGACGATAAGTGGTTGACACGGATGAAGAAGAATGTTAAGGCAAGACCTATCGCGTACCCGCAATGGCGGATAGAAAATGGAAAGTTATTGAAGCATGCTAAGTGTAGTTATCCGAAGTTGAGAAACGATGAGGAACAGTGGAGAGTTGTAGTGCCGAAGGGAGAACGTTCCCAGATATTATCGCGGTGTCATGATGACCCTAGAGCAGGACATGCAGGTATTTTTAAGACTTATGAAAGAATTTCACGACAGTATTATTGGCCAAAATTAAAGGCAGATGTAGTACGTTATGTTCGACATTGTGAGACTTGTATTAGACATAAACCGGAACAGAAGAAACCGGCCGGCCTCATGGCAAAACATCCCGTTATCGACAAGCCCTGGCAAATGATTGCCACGGATATTGTAGGACCGTTACCGAGATCATCTCGAGGTTATTCATATGTTTTAGTAGTTGCCGATTATTTTTCGAAATTTGTACTTTTCTTCCCGTTGCGTGCCGCTACCGCTGCAAGTGTAGTTAAGAATATCGAAGAGAATGTTTTCTTATGTTTGGAGTACCGTTATACGTTTTGTGTGACAATGGATCACAATTTAGGAGTAAAGAATTTCAGAAAATGGTTACGTCCTATAACGCCAAAATTATATTTAACGCAAACTACCATCCTCAGGCGAATCCATCAGAACGTGTTAATAGAGTTATGAAGACGATGTTAGCGTCGTATATCGAAGATAATCAACGTAATTGGGATAAGTATTTAGCGCAAGTTGCCTGTGCCATTCGCACAGCAACTCATGAAGTTACCGGCCTGACGCCTATTTCGCGAACTTTGGACGAGAAATGATCATAGACGGATCACAGCAGGGTATACCGACGAACAGTACCGATCTAGATAATGTAAATTTTGCCGACAGAACACCGTTGTTAGAGAGAAGTGAAATTTTCGCGTTGTTTATAACGATATTAAGAAAAGACTTAATGCCGCGTATATTAAGAGTAAACAAAATTATGATTTACGTAGACGTTTAGCGAATTTTGAAGTAGGAGATACCGTGGCGGAAAAATTATGTTTTATCGGACGCATCTCGTTATTTTGCAGCCAAGTTAGCGCCAAAATTTATCGGTCCATTTTATATTAAGAGAAAGGTTTCGTATCAGACTTACGAACTGTCTGACGCTTCAGGAATTTCGAAGGAGTGTGGAATGCTAAAGATCTTAAGCCAAATCCTAATGTCGATTAAAGTCCTCTTGGACGTTTTCTCTGTGTAGGGACGGAGTAAGAATTTTCCTACAGCAGATGCCACTGCTTGTCGTAAGAGGCGACTAATCAAGTAGGCGTAGCGAGTTTGGTTGGAGGTGTTGCGATTTTGGGTCTTGCGTATACGGTTGTGGAATAACGGAAAGCGGGGATCTCGTGAACCGTGGCCCGGCCTCTTCCGTATGCTCTTGACGCGGAGTTTCAGTGCACCAGCCAAACGCGTGTACCGTTGTTGCACCTTGTTGTGCCTTTTCGGATCCTTAGCGGATCATTTTTGGGTTTGTCGTTTATCGTGGATTTGATCCAATTTTTTTGTCTTCTCGACTTTGACTTATTTTACCGAACGTGACTGTGGAGTTTTGTTTTGTAGTACCAAGGAGGCAGAACTCGAGTTCGGGGGAGGGAGTTGGAACCACCCTCTTGCCGCCTCGAGGGACGCGTTGAGTTTGTTGAGTTTATGGAGTTTTGTGGAGTTTTGTGGAGTTTTGTGGAGTTTTTGAAGTTTGTGGAGTTTTGTTGACTTTGTGGAGTTGTCGAGCTTTAGTTTCGATGTTTATATATACAGTTATGCCGAGTACCGGTTCCCCACCCTCTGCCTGTCAAAGGTCATGGTTGGTTTCGTCGTCCGTTTTGTGTAATGTAGTTTTATTTTTTTTTACCGGATTTTCATTTGCGCCTCTGTTGGTGGTTCGCTTCACGGACCCCAACAGTTTAAAGCTTTGTATAGCTTTGTTTTAGGTTTTGGGCCCTATAGTCCCAACTAGTGTGTGTGCGAGCGGTAGCACATCACTAGCTTTTGAGGGTGTTGCGAGGGTCTTTCCTGACCAGCACCACCGCATTTTCCGTACTTCTTCGTACATTTAGTTTGTGGGAGTTAACGTTTGTAGTTAGTGTTAGTTTTGTTTTTGTTCCTGGCGTAGGTTGCCTGTAGAGTAGAGTTGTTTTTCGTATATATTTTCCGAAGGAAAATATTTTGTAAGGGAGTGTCAGGGTATTTTGAACACCCTGTATACGTAGTGGGTAATTTTGTTTGTAGTTCTATGTACTTAGTTAGATTCCGTATATAAATTTTTTTGTTGTCAAATTAAGTTTTATAGTAAATTTGCTTTAACGTATGTGGTGAGCTTTAGATTCTTTGTTTGTGAAATTATTATTCCGAAATTTAGATTGTTTTTCGTTATTATTTCTCGTTTATAGAAGTTTGGTTAACGTTTATTTGTAAATAGTTGTATATAAGTTTAATTAAGGTTCATTTCGTTTGATTTCCGAAAATATAATAGAAAATGAAGTAATTTAAATGAATAGTATAGGTTTATCTGTATGATGTCATGGTCGCGCCATACAGACGCTTACGTATAGTTGTCCAGTTTATTATTAGGTATTTTGGTTTTGATTCATAGAGATTGCATGTGGGCCTTATTGTTCGTACTTTAAGGTAAACATACAGAGGCTGTATTCGTGATCTTGCTGACGTTAGTTTTAAAATTTACCGAGTCCTTACGGACGAAAACGAAATTGTAGTACGGGGTACTTTGGTTTCTCCTTCCGTTTTTTAATTGGTTGAATTATATTAGATAAGATTTTTTATGAGTAGTGGGATTAAAAATCCAAGATGGAATTTGTTAATAATTTTGGCAGTCTTAGACAGTCTCGTTTTCGAGTAGTTGCACGTTGCCGCTTGTGTTACGCTTTAAGGGGTGATTTAGAACGTTGATACTTTGGACCTTGTGGTGTTTAACGAACGTACTTTTTGTGTAATAAGGGTAGTTTAACTACTGAAGTAACCTGTGAAAGGGATTTATGTAAAATTGTTCATTCACCAAAGGATTATACCTAGTGCCGATTTCGGTTTTACGTAAAATTACCTGGAGGACATCTTCGTGTTTTTTAGTGCGTCGATGGACTTTTGGTTTATATCGCCTTTGCGGATTTGCTTAAAATCATCGTTCTTACAGTGCCACCTATTTATCGTACAAAGCGTGTGTAAAGATAAAGAAACTATCGCAATATATTAAAATATATTTAGTTATTTAAACAAATTATTAAGGAGTTTTAGTGGAAAATAAAATTATTTAAAAGAACATTAAAAGCTAAAAGTTATCAAACAATTTTGAACGCTCACATTATTATTGTACAATAAGTTTTGGTTAATGCAGTAACATTTTAACGAGTCAACTTAAGAAATTGTTCGTGTATAAAGAATATCAGTCAACATTTTATCATCATTTTGCCGGACCTGGGAGTTTCCATTCCCGTTATAGCTGTAGCCGATCACCTGGTTCGTACCATCCGTTGTAACACAGAGGAGGTGCTATCTAGACCTTGTAAGGTATTATAACATTGTGTTTTTATTGAAAACTTTTAAGATTGTTGTGTGTTTCGAATTATTTTATTTGTTGAAGGTTTGAAAGCGGAGTTGTGTATCGTTTTTTTTTGTTAATTTAAACTGTGTTTTGAATTTAGTTATTGGAATTAATCGTAACTCTAACGCTCCGCCTTCACACTTTTTTTATTTTATTAGTAAAGGGCAATTGACCCTGTAGTTGTGTGGATACATAATCCACGGTTTATTTATATCTAGGTTAAACGATTTAGACTGGCTAAAGCAGAATTCTGATCAGACATCCTGACGCCTAATAAGCCTTTGTATTATTTTTTTGTTTTGTTTATACGCATTTTCGTATGTCTATATTTATACTGATTTTATTATTTTATTATAGCTTTGTTTTGTTTTATAAATGTGTTTGGTATTCTCTGAAAACCCTTCTGTGTTGCATACCAGTTTTTTTGTTTTTGCAAATTTACCGATAATTTAAGTTATAACGTAACGAAGTTAGTTTTTATTATTGAGTAATAACGTAATTTTTGTTTCTATTTTATTGAGTAATAGCGGTCTTAATATTTAGTGTTTTATTTGAATTTTTTGTGTTTTGTTTTGATTATTATTAACGTCAAATTATTTACACGGAGGTGTATTAACGTAACGTTATTGAGTGTTGATCACGCTTTTATTTGACAAGCGTGTAGTGTTTTTAAGCCCGATTTTAGGGGTTTGCTGAATTGCTGTCCAGCACACCTGGAATTGATTACGAATAGGTAAGCGCATGTTTTTGGATGTTTAGACACGCTATGTACTCGTAATTTTGGCACGACAACCCTTATTTTTGTCTATCAAATATCCTGGCGCCCTTAACCGAAACGATTTTGACTTCATCCCTATTTTGACTGACGTACGATTTATTATTCTGGATGTGCAAAATTATTAACATCAATCCACGATCCGCACGCTGACTAGTCGAGGCAAAAGGCCAATTTATCTGTAATCCCGTTCTACCACCCGTTTATACCGTTACATATATATATATATATATATATATATATATATATATATATATATATATATATATATATATATATATATATATATGTTACATACGTATAATATAATATAATGAAATAGAATAATAATGCATTGTGTTGCTTTGTTCGACCGCTGCTCAGGAGTGTTCGTCTTCTTCAGCGCATGAAATGCATGGTTACTGGGTTTCGTGGTGTTGTGTTATGCCTATTGGCATCGTGATGTGGAGTATTGTGGGTATCGGAAAAACAAAAGCCTTGTGTTGGTGGCTGTTGCAGGTGGGTTGGTTGTGTGGACTGTCCTGTTGTCGTCTCAGTTCGTGTTTGTAGTGTTGCTGCCTCGGATATCTGAAATAATAAGAAAAACGAATAAGTTTGGTAGTTACAATTGCCTGCACAACGACAACTGGGCCATTATTGTGCAATTATAGGATTAGTTTATGTATCTTGATGAGGTGCAGGGCAAGAATGAAGTAGGATTAGGACAGCAAATTATAAATATAGCTTCAGATGAGTTTTTTAGGAAAGGGTTGCTTCTAGCGACTTTAATAAACTGTGCTTTTCTAGCAACTGGAAAAGATAGGGAAGATTTATTAAACCCATAATACCATACACTGTTGCAAAAAAATTAGAGCGAATTTAAAGTCTCTTAATCGTCGCTAGTGACATACTCTACGGGAAACAACAAAATCGTTCACAAATTTGATCTTCTCGTCCCAAAAACCCCTTATACCAAATTTTGTAAAATTAGCTTTTAGTCGAAAGATAAAGTAAATATGATTTATTTGTCCAACTTTGACACCCTGTAGCTCGGTTATTATCAACTTTTGGACTAGGGTAAGTTTAGTTAAATTGACTTATTTTGAGGTGTACTTTTTGAGTAAGGGCACTGTAAAGACATTACCGGGACACCAGAAGAAAGATATTAATAAAAATATGTAATAAGTATAAAAAAATTAAGTAAGCTATGTTTTTATTCATTCTTAATATAAAAACGGATGAAATAAGAATTAATACTAATATGAAGGTTATTATATGGGTCATTTAGTCCATAAATATGTATTACTTTAAGTCTATTATATTTGGATTTGCTTTAAAATTCCAACAAAGTTCACATTTAATTTCAACAGGCAAGTGACGTAAGTGCTCAAACAACAAACCGTCTTCACACGCACACACACGCGCACACACGTACACATACACAGACGACTTGCCAAAAATGGTCGAAATTAATTTAAGGGCCTCAAAACGTGAAAATCCGTCAAAATCTGGAGGTCGAATTTTTTCATGCTCATACGGGAATGTAAAAATAAACTTGATGATGGTTCCGGGAAACCGAAACGTCGGATGGTGTATTTGAAAACACATGGTTATTAGCTATGAGTAACTGCCTTAAGAATGTTACATTCCATTTTTAAGGTATTTAATGATAAAGTCGTTAGAAGAAATTGATATTTTCCTATTTTTTGGCCATAAATCAAAAACAAAACAAGGTAGCTGAAGTTTATTTTCAGACTATTAATCAGCATAAAATTTAGCAAAAGTGCCAAATTTAAACCTGTGTTCTATCTCTTACAGTAAGCGAAATCCCTATACCTAAGCTCGAATTTAAATCATCCTGTATGTACAGAGTGATATAAATTCTCCTACTTTATAATATTACTAATAAATGTTCACAATAGACCTTAATATTAGCTTTAATGACCTTTAGACTTAAAAAGACAGTTTTATAGTATATTTCAATACCGTTCCAAATTTCCGCTGACCACATTTTTTTTTAAATGTACCAAACATAAATCAGAGCATAAGACTCATAAGGTAAGGATAATATCAACACCAAATTATATTGAAACGTCCTACTGTAATCTAACTACAAACAAAAGACGGTTAACATAATATAAACAATTTAAAACGCTTTTCCACTATACGCCTGTTTTATTTAGTAGAAACAATCCCGTTTGGGGATCGAAATGGTTGGAATATGTAGCTCTCTCGAGAAATAACAGTAAGGCACCCTTACGATGTTAACATTTATTTAAACTTATGCTGAACATTTTATGTAAATTATGATCTCTGTTGTGTTTATGGAATTTAAATTATAACTTATTATGAACGCACAAATGAGAAATTATTATTAATTGCTTTCATTTGATTTATAATAAAAGCGATTCACATCTGATTGATTAGATGTCTATTACAAATTAGGTGTTAAATTGAGGACTTGTCTATATAACCAAGTGGAGTTGACTACTACAAGAATTAATTACCGATTTAAATTAGATTTTGAAATTTATCTGGAACCTTACTGCTACCGTGATTACCACCAATTATGTATTGCACTATTCATTAATCTTCCTTCACAGAAAGGATAGTTTGCCGTTTTTCTAACCCTGCATAATTTATGGCTTTGCGTTTGTTATTTGTTATTGTCAAAATTCTTGTTTAATTACTTAATGGAATGGAAAATTGTAAATTTGAAAGTATCAAATCTTAGCCCTTTTCCCATATTTCACTATATTATTAATTTGTCCATGTCTTGAAGTTATGTTTACACAATTTGAACTACTTTTATAGTTTACGCAAGTTATTTTTTTTTAATTTTATTCTTTAACTAGACTATTTTCTGAAAAGAACAATATATTATTAATTTCTGACGTGTCTTTCATATATAAATTAATTTTTAAAGTTAGCCCTGCAACACATTTTCGCCGATAGCTTGAAGCGACGCGTGAAAGTTGCACCGCTCAGTAATGTTACACTGTCACACATAATACTTACACATTTTATTTCTGTTTGTTGTGTTGCTGTGATTTTATAGACAACCAAACGTTGGGTACAATAAGTATGAGTACATATCTGAAACAGAAACAGAAAAAGTCATACCAATGCATTTAATTTTTTCGAAAATTAACCGTTTCTGTCGTAATGTCAAACAAAGCCCTCTAGCGACGACATGTGAAACTAACAAAACTTCAATTATTTTAACTTTATAGCCCAAGAAAGCTCTTTGCAACGCACCCAAGTTTGTTAAAATCGGTTATCCGTTTCAAGATGAGATTGCAGCTCGCCTAGCGGCAGAGACATGAAAATATTTTCCAGGTTTTGTATTGGCCGTTTAGTAATAACTTTTTTGCGCAAGCCTACAATGGATAGTTTCCCAGATACAGTACTTCGCATTCTTATTTGTCCACACTGTACAGGCTGTCCCAAATTCGAGGGCAAGCATGGGGATCTCGTTTATTATGTGAGGTAGGATATAGGTTTAAATTCGGTACTTTTGCTAAATTCGATGCTGAGTAATAATCTCAAAAGAAATTTGAGCTAACTCGAATGGATTTGGTTCTATGCTCAAAAAACTAAAAATTTCGATTTTCGTTTTTCGCGTTTGGCCACCTTATTATTAGGAATTTTCAAAATTCGATTAAACATTATTAAGGCACCTTTTTACGCACAATACTAATACGGTATTAAATATATTATGTGACGTTTCGTTTATTCTGAACCATCATCAGGTTTATTTTTTCTTATGGGGTTAAAATATATTTTATGTCGTTGGATGGAGAATGTTATGCTGATTTTAGCAATATATAACACTTTATGGTTTGATCGACTGCGAACTAAAATAATGACAAAAATACGAAGAACAAGATTCCGCATTCTTGGATCCAGCAAGGAATAATTACAGTAGTTCTACTTATTTAATTTGTTAAACTCGTTAGAACATCCAAAAAATATAAAACATTTAAACAATTTAAAAAAACATTAACAAACAACTCAAACAAGTATGTCTATGTAACACGGTCATAATAGCGACAACGCAAATTTATCGATAGGTAACAACAAAATAATTACACAGAAAACAAACAAAAATTATTATAATAAATGTTCGAACAAGTTTCCTTCTTGAATACAGTAACGAATTCTTCTTCTACAATTATATACGCTTCCTTGAATGGTTCGCCTGGAAATTTGACGAAGCTCATTAACAACCCTATTCTGGAGTTCTTCTATATTTTGCGGTGGCGTCTTATAAATCATATTTTAAATAGCCCCAGAGGAAGTAATCTAAAGGGTTAAATCTGGACTTCTTGCTGGCCACCTAAGTAGTCCTATTTCCATCCGTTTATCAGGAAATTCGCCGTTAAGATATTCACTTATTATCGCAGCATTATGAGGAGGAGCTCCATCCATTTGCCACCAGAGAGTCCATCTTTCGTTTAGCGGAACATCATTCAAAAGGTCTGATATTTCGTGTGTTAGAAGTGCGAGGTAGCGTTGAGACGTTGTAACGAACCGCAAGTCATTACTACAAAATT
The DNA here is from genome assembly GCA_036346205.1 of Vesta saturnalis. Taxonomy (NCBI): domain Eukaryota; kingdom Metazoa; phylum Arthropoda; class Insecta; order Coleoptera; family Lampyridae; genus Vesta; species Vesta saturnalis. The sequence continues at coordinate 423,719 of JARFJB010000935.1, read as the reverse complement.
TTTTTAATTAATTAATTATTTAACAATCAGCCCTCGTAAAAGAAATGATGTAAGATTTCTTAGTATTCAAACACCTGCAAGACTTGATCTAATATTTCTTAGTATTCCGTATTAATCAGTACCTAACTTAATATTTTTATTACTCGTGTGATTGCACAACAAAATTAATTTGTTTCCTCCAACGTAGATTTCATAAAACATCGAAAGTTTTATACGTCAGAGTAATCTCCGCCAATTACAAATAGGATTTCCCCAAACAGAAGCCACCACCGCCTACCGAGAGTCCCCTATAAGAATCGCACCGCGCACCTTTAGTTAGTTAGAGTTAATTCATTAAGCGTATCCGTAGCCGACCAGACTAGTAGCCGCCGTAGAAGAGTTAGTTAGTTAGTTAGTGAATTAGTTAATTATTATTAACCAGTAGCCGTAGCCGACCAGACCAGTAGCCGCCGTAGAAGAGTTTTGTCGCGCCTCGTGAACGCATCCCGCCGCCGAGAATTATTTAGTTGAATTCACCAGCTCTTGTAGTAGTTAGTCCGTTTGACTAACTCCGATTCCAGAAAACCTGCACGTGACGGTTGCGTTAAAGTAAATCGCCGCAGACCTAGTGATAGTCACCGCGAGTTTAGCTCTGTATTTGCGAACGCGCACCGCAAATCTTTGTAAATAGCTATCCTCGATCTTTGTGATTAACGACACGTAAGTCTGCAGAGTAATTAGTACAACACACACACAGACCCCCAGACCGCCACGGGCAAAGCCATCAAGTAGACGGGAGATCACAAACGCAAACACCAACCAGACCGCCACGGGCAAAAGCCACGAGGTAGTCGGAGTACAAACACCAACACACACAAACCCCAGACCTCCACGGGCAAAAGCCACGAAGCAGTCGGGAGTATACACGCTAAACACATAAACCCCAGACCGCCACGGTCAGAAGCAGTCGCAGTACAAACACTCACCACTATACCATATACCTGACGACGAGAGCTAAGTAGGACTGTATAGATCTGCAGCTTTTATCATTTACTGTCACTTACATTCTAAACACCTGAATTCACCAGCTCGCTGGCGAAGACCGAAGTGCCTGTAATCACAAACGAATTAAACGTAGAGTATCCGTCAAAGACCTGTCGTAGGAAAACCGTACACATAACCCACGCTTAGTAAACGAATTTCAAGAAAGCACTCAATTAATTGTTTTCCACCAGCTTATTCCGCAAGTATAAACCGCCTTTAATAAATACGCGTTTTGTACGTGTACAAGTAGGTAACGTTCGTTTATATCTACGTATTTCCTTCGTTTGCATCAAGGAAATCATCGCCATAAAAGTACATCCTAGAAAATAACCCGCCTATATATTAATTATACAACCAAACGTGTAGAATCCGCCTAAATTTAATGCGAAAGTAAACCTCTGAAGATATTAATATTATCGACCGTAATAGATCGCGAAGGTAAATGGCTTCACGAAGCATACGCGCCTGTCCGTCTTCCAAAAATTACTGAAGGTAAAGAGCCGCACACAATTAGACCGGTACAACCGTCCTGCGTACAATCGTGAACTCGGGATATTGATTTTCACTAGTGACCTAGAGACCCTCCTTTGAATAACCAGTAGTTTGTTTATAAATTCTTTTCTGCTGTAAACAGGGCCGTATCCAGCATAAATAATTAATTAAACGCAACGTTATTAATCATTTAAATATTACGTTCCTCATTGAGTGTAACTAGGGAGCATTAATATTTATTTCCAGAAACGACTTCGACAGCAATCGAGTCGTATCGAGTGAGTGGAAGGAAGGAGGACATCCAAATTCGCCGTCCAAACCGAGTGGACGCCCCCGACGCCGCCGTCTCAAAGAACGTCAAGTTGTTTGTTACGTTTATGTTAGTTGTTAACCAGGTAGTTATTTAGCTTAAGTGTGAATATATTAGATTTGTAAATAATAGGATAATATATGTTTAAACCGTTTTACTGTGATTATTTTATGTGGACAGTGTAGAGCTAAAGATTAAATATTCCGACGAACCCACCCTCCTCTTTAGTTTATAATCTAAAGACCGATTGCAGTTTAGCCGCGGCAAATATAAAAATTGTGTAAAGGACCTTACAACGTTAGGATACCTTCGTAAATATTTGGCCCAAGGATCCTATCCTTCCAGATTCCAACCCACACATTAAAGGACCGGCGGCCTTGTCCTCGCATTTTTCTGTTAATTCGTGGATTTTCAACGGACCAGTAGTGCTCATTATTACGATTAAACATTCCATTAGTGGAAAAATTGCACTCATCCGTCCAAATTATTTGATTGAGAAAGTTGCGATTTTCCAGCATTTTGGTATTAAGTTGGTTACAAAATCCAACCGTCTCATATCGTCCCCAGGCCGAAGAGTTTCACTAACGTGTAACTTAAATGGTTTATAACGGTGTTGCTTTAACACTGGCCAAACTGTCGTTTTGGCACTTCAATAGTTTGCTCTATTTCTCTGGTAGATGAAGGATTTTCTTGAACCTAAGATGGATAACATAAAGTCATAACTCTCCAAAAGAAATGTCTGCTGAAATTAGCAGTGAAGTGAGTGGAAATTCTTATAATTAGTATAATACTAACAAATAGTACCTGATGTAATATTTCTTCTTCGGCATCTCTGTATAGTCTGCTACCATATGAATTTCGAGGTTTCTGAAAACATCCAAATTCTCGCAAATTTAGTCTAATTTTAAAAATATCTCTGGTTTGGTTGCTGCCTCCGGATATTCCTCTAAATATCTTTGTTCTGCTCTGACACTATTTCTATTGCAGCATAAAATATCCTTATCATGTCTCGTTTTTCTGAATTTGAAAACATTTTAAAGAAACTTGCAAATTTTAAAGCACTAATACAAGGATCTTGCAGTTATTACCCTTTTACAATTAGAAAATGACATGACAAAAGCCAACTCCTGAGTTTTGTTTGATTCATGGGTATCGTGATAATGTAATATTTAGTTTTTAATTTAAGAGTATTTTAGTTCGCAGTCGATCAAACCATGAAGTGTTATATATTGCTAAAATCAGCATAACATTCTCCATCCAATGCCATAAAAATATGTTTTAATCCCGATAAGAAAAAATAAACCTGATGATGGTTCAGAATAAGCAAAACGTCGCATAATATTTTTAATACCGTATTAGTATTGTGCGTAAAAAGTTGCCTTAATAATGTTTAATCGAATTTTGAAAATTCTAATAATCAGGTAGCCAAACACGAAAAACGAAAATCGAAATTTTTAGTTTTTGAGCATAAAACCAAATCCATTCGAGTTATTACTCGGCATCGAATTTAGCAAAAGTGCCGAATTTAAACCTATATCCTATCTCTTATAATAAGCGAGATCCCCATGTTTGCCCTCGAATTTGGGACAGCCTGTACATTGTGAAGTTTTGTGTATCAGTTTATTTAGTTCGGTTTATTGTGACATTGTGTGCTATATATTTTTATTTAGTTATCATAAATATTTTATAAAATACTTAGGCATTCAAACAAACTTACTAAAGTAAGTATGTTTGGTGTGTAATAAAAGCTAAATGATGATAATTAGGCCTAGGACTGAACCAAAACCTACTAGTGGTTCCACAAAGAAAATTGACTTTGAGAAGTACGAACATTTTAGTGGGGATCAAACCTGCAAGAACGAGATTGTTGATCTAAGTTTACTCTCTCAAAAATTATTAGAAAATAGTCTGTGCAAGCAACATCGGAAGAATGGGTTACAGTTGAAATCGGAGTCGCATGTAGGTTTAGCATCAAAGTTAGAATTATTTTGCACACATTGTAACTTTAGTGATAAATTCCACAATTCTAAAGAAATTAAAATTTCTGATTCTAACAAATAAATGTTTGCAGTAAATGTGAGGTTAGTTTATGGTTTACGCTGCATAGGTAAAGGACTTTCTTTGGGCAGGATCTTGTGCGGTATTCTGAACCTTACGCAGCCACCGACAAGGTTCATGCAGTATTATGACATGTTCAGGCCTGTTACTAAAACTGTTGGTAATGATTCTATGAAAAGAGCTGTTGAAGAGACAGTAGAAGAGAACAAGGTTGGAATTGAGGATGAGGAGAGCGACCCAAGAGATCTGTCAGCCGGTTTTGATGGAACCTGGCAACGACTATTTAAATCGTTGAACGGCGTTGTCACCTGCAACCTATAGACAGCGGAAGGATTCTTGATGCTGAGGTATTGCCCAAATATTGTTTATGCTTAGGCAATAAAAAGCACGATGAAAAATGTGCAGCCAACTACCATGGATTAAGCGGTAGGATGGTGTGTGTCGGTGCCCAAAGAGTCGTTGGCCGGTCACTTCAAAAATACAATGTCAGGTACGTAAATTACTAGGGTGACGGCGACAACAACAACTACGCCAGTGTAGTTGAAACCAAACCTTATGGAGAAACTTAAATAAAAAAACTAGAATGTGCCAATCATGTCATGAAACGGATGGGAGCACGGTTATGGAGGTCAAAACAAGAAAAGGAGGGCACACATTGGAGGATGGCAAATCGCTTTCTGGAAACAATTGCCTAACCGGCAAGATAATTGATCAAATTTCATCACATTATGGTAAACCGATAAAAGGAAATAAGCATGACCTGTCAAAAATGAAATGAGCAGTGTGGGCAAAATATTTTCATATGTTACTGACTGATGAAAACCCCTATCATGGTCTTTGTCCTAAGGGTACGACTTCATGGTGCAAGTTCAACTAAGCAATAGCAGAGAATAAAATATATTAGCACAAAAACTACTTATCACATGCCATCATGAAGGAAGTGAAGCCTACCTTTAGAGCACTGGCTAACACAGATCTTATAAAAAGGTGTTTGAACAGCTCAACGCAGAATGTCAATGAGAGCTTCAACCATGTGATATGGTCTCGCATTCCTAAAAACACATTTGTTGCCATCAAAACTCAAGAGTTGGGAGTGTATGATGTTGCTGCTTGTTACAATGATGGGAATGTAAGAAGATGCAGTGTTGAGCTCCTATGCTATAGTTCAGGCAAAAGGGCAGTGACTGCGATGAGGTGTTTGGATTTTGAACGCATCCGCAGGGCTGAAAAATGATCTCGGACTTTAAAAGGCAAGCCAACAGTCAAGAGAAGCTGAGAAAAAGAAAACTGGAGGAAGAATTTGAAGAAACCCCTGCTTATCAGTCTGGAATGCACTAAAGAATAAATGAATACATTATTTATTTATTGCCGAAGAAACTTTTTCAATTTTGGACTGAAAGTTGTTAGCATAGGCCTAAAAAAACCTGCATAAGTTTTCGTTTATTGCATTTACTAGACATTTTTACACACTTTTCTAGTTTTATACTCAGAATAAGTTTTAATATAGGCCTATTTTGTAAAAAGCAAAATAAAATATTTGTTGTTGCTATTGGTCTGTTTTATTTTCATAAATTCTACCATAAGACACACAATATTCTCAGTATATTGACATAGTAAAGAAAATACCATGTAAATATTGCTATTTTTTAATTTTTTGCATTTTTCCAAAAACAGCGTGTTTTTCAGCTTTTAGGAACATTATCTTAAAAAGGATTGGTGCTACTGAGCTGAATTTTTTTCTAACATTCGCCTCACTGTTTGTTAGTGTCCGAGTTTTTTGGTTATCCAACATCAATTAGGTATTCAGGAAAAAAATATATATGAAAAAAAACACATTTGTAGGCCTGTGGTAGAAAAAAATTCATAACTCATTCAATATAAATCAAATTTGGTTAAAAAAACTCAGTGTATTCCTTACTGTATGTAGAAAACCTGGTAAACAAATCAAACTATTATCTTAAGTATTTCTTGAGTAAATTTGCTTACGTTAACATGGAAAGGTATAGGCTTACCGTCCCCCTTGTTTGATTAAAATTAAAATTATTTAAAATTTTAGTTATTTTTATGTTGTATTCTTAATTTCAATCGAGAATGTTAGGAAATTCGATCTAACAAATTAGGACTAAGTGGAAGTTTTGCACAGTTATTAAGTACACGTCGCTGACGAAAATGTCAAAAGTCCCTATAGATCCCGGATGTGTCAGATAATGTTCTTTATTAAAAGCTTTTGTATTCAGACTATTTTTGTTCTGTATTGTAAGTGTTTTGTAACTGTGGTTTCATATTAGTTGAGTTGATCGGCCTATTTCCACAGTTTTTGCTTTTGGGCGCGACGTTTCGAAGCGGACTCTGGTTCCGCCATAAGGCTTAGTCCAGAGTAGGATTGTCTTCGCATTTGAGCCGAATCCATGTGCTATATATAAATTATTCCCAAGCACTTTACTAGTCACAGATTCGAACTTGGTACCTTCCACTTACTAGTCTGACACCTTTACCGCTGACCACTGAGTATTCCAATATATAAAGTACCAGATGTAACACCAATGAGATTAGAGAAACGATTCGAAATCGAGTGAACGAACAAAGCTTTGATAGGATAAATACACTACCATGAGTAAATATTCGAACACCAAGGCAATGCACGAAGAAATTCAGCAGAAGAAACTCGAAAATTTAATGAAGGAGAGGAAGGAACCAACCAACATCAATCGAAAAAACATTGTCATAAACGTCTTTAAATGACAGTTGAAAGAAAACGAAATGCAGATCCTTGACAAACACTTGAACTGTGCGGTACCGAGGTATATTCCGAAAGTTGATTCAATAGCCGCAGTCGAAGAAACAGCTATGAAATTAGATCCTGAAGAAGCCGAACGATACAGAGGTAAGGTTAGATCAGTCCTAGATTCATCTAGGCGCATTAAACCTAACCTAACGTCTCTAACCTAGAAAGGAGAGCGGTCATTTCCCTTAAGAACGATCAAAATCCTCCAGGTAGAGAAAGGAAACGCGACTGTGGTAATGGATATAGACACTTGCAACAGTAAGATCCAAGAACTACTAGATCGGGGAGAGTACAAGCAAATACCAAAAGACCCCACACCATCAATCGAAAGACGGATATACTTGACGCTAGCAAAGCATAAGGGAGAGTTCTCTGATTACCAGAGAACTAGACTTACCCCACACTACAGCAAACCTCCGCATTTGTACGGCCTACCAAAGATTCATAAACAAGGAATTCCTCTGAGACCAATTGTGAGCTCAAGAAATTCACCTTGCCGCCCATTAACACACTATCTGCTAGGTATCATCACACGCTTATCGGGGAAAAACGAGTCTATGGTCAAGAATACGCAGCACATCGTGGAAACCATCAGAAACTATCCACAAACTTGCCTACCGATAAAGCGTCCTTTGCTACTATCTGTATCCCATTGGATGCGTTGGTCCTCATTCCAGACATGTTCGGCGATTCCTGATTTTCCTGTTTCGCCTTTGCGGACACTGCTGTTATGTTCTTGCGTTTTCACTTTGGGTGGTCTACTGCTCTCTCCTATGTATGCTCTGCCGCATTCGCATGGTAGGTTGTATACACAATTCTTGGAACTCTGATCTTCATTGTTTGGTTTGGTTTTGGTTAGTACTCCCCTTAACGTTCTGGTCGATTTCCCTGTTTAGGTTAGGTCTTACATCGGGGTAGCCATTTTCTTTCAGTGTTCCAGTGATTTTTCTTTTTCTTTGCTCAGGACGTCTGGTTTTGAGCATGTTGTTTTTGCTCTATCGTACAAGTATTTTGCCACGCCTAACTTCACGTTTTGTGTGGAAATGAAACCCATATGGATACCAAAAAATTCGCGAAGAGTCTAAGTGCAATACACCTGCGCAAGAAGTTACGGCACAACATGCACAATACACGTCTCAACAGAAAAGTTTATATATATATATATATATATATATATATATATATATATATATATATATATATATACATATATATATATATATATATATATATATATATATATATATATATGTAAGTTCTAAACAATATATATTGGATTACTCAGTAGTGAAGTGGTTGGGAAAATATATATAACATATGAATTCGACTCAAGTGCGAAAACACACCTTCTCAGGGCTAAGCCTGGGGACAAAAGCAGAGCCTCTTTCCGATACGTCGTGCTCAAAAAGCAAAAACTGTGGAAATAGGCCGATCAACTCAACTATTTTTGTGTGAAGAAGAATTGAAAAGTTACACGTTTATGAAGATTTAGAGATTTGTAGTAAATGTGTACACGTTAATCTTCAAGCTAGTTTTTAAAGAAACCAATGCAAATAATGTGGATATGTCGGATCAAATCTATTTCCCCACCATTCCTGGATCTGAAAGTACACTCTGTAAGAGTGTTGCTCCGCAGCTACACTGGTTGGAGGCAGGGATGCCAGCTCAAAGACGTATCCAACTTCTTTTTTGACACTATGCGGTTGTACATGAAATACCGTAGCTCATCCAACTTTAATTGCTTCTTTAGTGGCATTCTTCTGGTAAAAAGTTTTCATTACATCTCTCTATTCCTTATGCTTCTGAAGAGGTTTGAGTACCCTCACTTTGCCTTTTTGTAAAACGCTTATGTTGTGTCACATCCATTTATGGCATGAACAAATAGTAACACTCACAAGTCTCTACATATTATGTTTCTCCTTTTGGATATTAAATGTAGTTGGTGACTTCGCATGTTCCGGTTTCATAAAGCACAGTTTTTTAACATCCGTATGGGTTAATGCAGTTAGAAGTATATGCAGATCCGTATCTTGCCCAAAGACGGCTGTTGGATACTTAAGCTTGATTTTATCTAGATCAGCCGTGACAATAAGAGTGTCCGCATCACTATCTGCCAGTAACATAGTGTAACGTTTTTTGCGCAACCTCAGTACAAGAAATGCAATAATGGCTTGTTTGTTGTTCATATTTGCAAGAAAATATGACTTAGGATACTTATTGATGTATTATGATTTAAGATTACAGCTTTGGAATATCTTGTTTGTGCTTTTCGCTGTTTTTCTGCCCTTTTAGTTGTTTGTCTTTCAGGATAACCATCAAACACCACAGTACAATTTTTTACCATAATTGCTCTCAACATAGTTTGTATAGGGCCTAATATTGGAGCAAACGTGCCTGGGTTTGGCTATGCAACACAATGAAGCAGGTTCCCCCATTTAAAAGCATTTACCAAAGACAACTTCTTTTCTTTCGTTAATAACAACTCAGAATCAAACAGTGACGGAGGCACACTTGCCAGCTCATACTGAAAGTACGCTTTAAGTTCTGATTTATCTTTGGCTAGACACATCATTCTATAGAGAGTTGCTGTTGGGAATCCAATATTACGTCTTTGTTCCTCACTTTTAATGTGCCTGATGTCAGTTTAGACCAAATAACTGCTTTCTTCTTCCGTTCCATACGGACATCAGCAGAATTCAGTCCTGATAAAAACTTCATTGTTGTCGTACTAAAATTATTGATTCATCCGCTACTAGGCCATTTGACAGTTTTCCATCTACCTTGATAGTTGGCGAAATGGATTATGTTTTTTAATCAATGCCACAAATTTCACAAAGTCTTTTGGATCTCTTCACTGACGAGGTTTAGAAGCAGTTGTGTACTAACGCCGGTGAACTCTGTTAAGGCTGCAGTAATTTTGGCACAATCTGGAGCTGATAACACCCATTTCTGAAGAGTTGAATCTGTAACTCCTCGACCGTGCGTAAGTCCATCTACACCTTTAAAACTCCGCATCAAAATCTGTCCAATACACATATTTGTTGAAACACTAAACCAGAATTCGTTGCTCCCCCTGACTGAACAGTAACCTCCTTCTGTATATCTTTGGTAGTCCTGAATTTGTTGCATAGTGTAAAAGTCCAGAACTTTGAAAGTGAGTGAGCATACGTTTTACGACATGAATGTGAAATTTCAAATCTCCCGTTCGTTGAGCCCTTAAGACATTTAACATAAGCATGGTTTGATCGAATTACAGTAGCCAAAGTTTTTAGATTCATCCTGATAGTTCAAGTTCTTCTTTGGCCTTTTCAAAAATATTTAGGCATCTTTTAAGAGCAGTGCATTCACATACATCGTTCTCAGTGACGTTTTTTCAAAAAACTGTTTTACTATTTCACTGAGTACATCTAGTTTTTCTTCAGAATTGTAAACTAACTCATCATGAATAGCACTGAATAGTGCTTCAGCTGTCAAAGGTTACTACGCACGCCTGGTTATGAAGCTGACTTTGTTTGGCTGAAAACGTCAGAGATGAGCAAAGCGTCGTGAAATCACCTGGCGCTAATTTTATGAAAGTCACAGCTAGCACCCGGTTTACTTCCTATGGTCCAGTATTGACAGATCTCATATAGCCAGTCCAACTTGGTATTTAATTTTCATGAATCTAACCGACCATGACACATTAACTTTAAATGATTTTCTAACTGTATCTGAATCTTCAATTATATAAGAATATCAATCAGCACTGTCATTTACTAGGTCCTTTATGATTAATTTCAGATGTCCTGAGGCTTAAGGCTTTGTATAAGGAATTATGTGGAACTGATTTGAAGTAATGACACACTTCTCAGCAACAAAAGTTACCAAAGGATGGCATTTTAGACTTTTTTTGCATTTGCACCCACTGCATAACAAAGTCAGATTTTTCCAAAACACATAAAAAAAGAGGAAAAAAAAAAAAAAAAAAAAAAAAGGGAAAAAAAAAGGGAAAAAAAAGGGAGGAAAAAAAAAAAAAAAAAAAGGGAGAGGAGAGAGGGAGAGGGAGAGGAGAGGAGGGAGAGGGAGAGGGAGAGGGAGAGGGAGAAGAGGGAGAGGAGGGAGAGGAGAGGAGAGAGGGAGAGGGAGAGGGAGAGGAGAGGGAGAGGGAAAGAGGGAGAGGGAGAGGGAGAAGAGAGGAGAAGGAAGAAGAGGAGAAGAGGGAGAGGAGAGGGAGAGGGAAGAGGAGAAGAGGAGAGAGAGGAGAGGGAGAGGGAGAGGGAGAGGGAGAGGAGAGAGGGAGAGGAGAGGGAGGAGAGGGAGAGGGAGAGGGAGAGAGGGAGAGGGAGAGAGGGAGAGGGAGAGAGAGGAGAGGAGAGAGAGGAGAAGAGGGAGGAGAAAGAGGAGAGAGGGAGAGGGAGAGGGAGAGGAGAGGGAGAGGAGAGGGAGGGAGGGAGAGGGAGAGGGAGAGGAGAGGGAGAGGGAGAGGGAGAGGGAGAGGAGAGGGAGAGGGAGAGGGAGAGGGAGAGGGAGAGGAGAGGAGAGGGAGAGGGAGAGGGAGAGGGAGAGGGAGAGGGAGAGGGAGAGGAAGAGAACACTATTTCAGTTTACAAGTTTCTGCAAAACCTCAATCTGAACAGACTTTGAATATTCTCGAAAACCCCGATGTTACTTATAGCATTAGAACTATCTTAGACTATGATGATTGTGACGCTGTTTTAAATGTAGTTGTTTCAAGTGAAATTGTTTATGCTGCTGGTGGTAGTGATAATAATTGTGGGTTAGGAACAGATTATATTGATCCTCAGCCAGATTCTTCAAAAGATGCTCAATGTACATTTTCGGTATTGGGTGAGCAGCAAGATCATGTGCATGTAAGCGACGATCCCGCTGAATGGGTTCAGTTACATAGTCAAAGCGTTGACTATTATTATCCCAAGAAATCAATCAACACATGTTCGGTGATTTTTCAGTAACAATAATATAAGCTGTCGTAGCAAACAACCCTAAAGGTATGGTTCAGCGTTTCCTGAATAAAGGTGTTTCGTCGAAAATTGCCTTGGTTATTATTGTCAAAACCGTTAATAATTTGTCACTTTGTGGCATGAGTGCTCTAATGTGCCATAATGTCGCCTTGGCGACGAAATACAAACGAAGAAATTGAACAAATTATTTATTTATATTAATACTACAGTTAGAATATGATCTGTAATTAATGTAATATTAAATAAATTATTGTTTACTGATGTGCAATTGGAGTTCCCTGATATGTTTCAAGAAGGCATTCGCTTGAACTGCTTGAAGATGTTGATATAGATATTTCTCGGTTACTCATTTTTTGTACGCTACTAGATCTGAAAGTTTGTCAATTTTGTAACAACCTTTTTTTGTGTTGTACGAAATATACTTTAATTTAAGATATTTCATTCATTTAGTTGTCAATAGAAAGAATGTTTTTAAGTTTTGCATTATAGCAATGAGGTAGGTAACTTAATTTTCATATCTTCAAAGTGCATATCTTTTAAGTGTATATATTTCGTGAAGGTTTATATTCCCACTTCCAATTTTTATTCTGCCGCGCAACGTGTTGTAACTTAATTGGTGCGCAAACTCTTTCGCGTACGACCATATGATCTACTCTGAAAGCCTTTATTTAATTCACTTCCTACTGAACGTTATAGCATGAAGCATTGTTTTGGGGGTTTTCCCTAAATTTAGTGTAAAGTGCTATCAATTTGGTGGTAAGTTACCTTTTAATTCATTATATTTTAAAACTAAAGCAATTGCTCTTTCCAGGCACTTTTTACATGGCATTTTTAAATGGTATTTTATAATGCACTATGATATGTCATTTTTTACAAGGCACTATTTTTTTTAATTTTTAATATCACTATATTTTTTTATATTTAACCTCAAGAATGCAATCAATTCATTAGATAGAAAATTTCTACGAATAAATAGTGGATTTAAAAATTTCAGTAAGGGTACGGCTGATCGCGTTATTTCAAAATTGCGTTATGATAATGCAGAAATGATATCATGCTGGTTGACCGCTCCGTATTCATATTTAAATACAAGAAGTTGTCAATGAGAAAGTCAGTGTACAAAGGTATTTATGTAGTATTTTTTTAGTTCTTTAAGAATAGTTTCAGGACCCTTTTTTTCCTCTCCTTTGTTACCCATCAATATGGTAAATAAACATAATTGCATGTTGTTATTTCTTTTATTTTAATAAAAGCAATTATTGTTCATTAACTAGGTTTAACTGTTCCAAGTATAACAAAAACGGTTTGGCGCTCGAGGTATCATTTTATTGTTTTTTTTTACATTGCATTTTTTATTAATAAGGTTAAGAGAAAATAAGCCAGCAGTATTGAACCCCCCCCCCTACTTAATTTACCGACTAGGACGAAGGCGCAATTAGAGGTACCTTTAAATTAATTACATTTTTATTTGGTGTTATTATTTTACTGGAGCCTATTTTACTAGAAAATGTATATTTTAATATTATTACAATTTTCTTCTTGTTTTCGATGGATTCTGCCGTGTGCCCTTCAGCAACAACATCGTTTTTCCAATCCCCGTGCCGTGTTAAAGTTCTAATGTCAGCTCCACTGTCTGCCAAGATTGTGGCAGAAGTTGTACGAAATGAATGTCCTGTGTATTGATCGGCATTGGGAATGTTTAAATACTTGGCAATCTGTCGAGGAATCTGACCAAATGTGTTAATGCCAATATGATTACAGGTACATTTACACCCATTGTAGAATAAAAAAAACTTTTCAATCTTTACATGCTTCGGTCTTAAACTCATGTACTTCTTAATGAGGTCAATATAATTTACTCTACTGTCATCGTTTAATATGGTAAAAACCCTGAGTCTATGTGTGTTGGTTTCTCTAACATAAACCACAAAGACCGAGTCTTCTCTTTTAACATCTCCAACACACAGATTGTACAATTCTATGCGTCTGCAACGACCAAACACACCAAATATTTCAACTACCTGAATCATACTTATTAAGAATAATCTTAAAATTAAAAATTTAATTAAAAAAATAAGCAATTTCTCTTTTCAAAATACTAATGACTTCTCTGGTAGTACCCAACAGAACAGTTTTTCAAGAATGTCGAAAGTTTTGAAAACAACTTGCTGATGTCCACATGCTCTTTGAGACGAAACATACGTTTTAATTTGGAGTACATGCACCATAATGAAGAAGATTTGTAGATTTTCGACTAATAAAATAAATACAAAGAATGATTATCTTTGATAAATGATGCAAAGAACTTACCTGGTTAAGGAAATGTGCAAGCAGAATCTTCTCTGTAACAGTTTCCGTATTATTCTTGCACATCCACACAATAAATCTGTTGAACTCTTTCTTATAAATGATTTCGGACTTTTAAGTATAACAGTCAACTCACGTCTGCTTTGTTAAGGATTTCTTCATCCACGTCTGAATTCATTTTTACAAAATTTGTTTATTTAAATAAATGACACTTATAACGCAAAGCTATAGCAACTATAATAAGACCTTTCATGAACTCCTGTGAAATGATGTTTCTTTGGTAACGATCTGATATTATTATTTCATTTAAATTGTATCTCAAAGTACATAATTTGACGCCAAAATAGCATATAAAATTCGTTTATAATTCGGGATTATGACATTCGTATCCATTGAAACTCCTGCCATAATCCCTTGCGTTATAAACTAATTTCATAATATACTATTAATCAGCTTTTATTTTGAATATTACGCTTTTATTAAATAACCTATGTCGTAAAAAGGGAATAGTGGTGTAATCAATTATTTACAGGGGGTCAGTAACAGCATTGTACATCCTCGCAAATGTTCCTACTAAATATTTATAACTGTGTTTAAATGTTTAATACTTTTAACCGTATGACCATTCCATGCTGTTTTTGTTTACATATTAACACTATTTACTGCCACAGAACGTAATCTATTTGCTTAGGTTGTACTTGTATTACATTGTTAATATTTAATTACATTATTATTTTATGCTAATTCTGACGCCGCTTGTAATCTCGAAGGTTGTAAACAAGTCTAGCAATAAGAATATCTCTTTTATTTGTGTAGAAGAGTAAATAGGATTTTAAAAATGTATTCTGTACTGCGTATAGAACAGAATAGTAGTGTTATATTTACTCACACAGACTTGTGGTTATGATTTATTTCCAAGATTTAGTTTAGTATTTTTATAATTTATTATCCTAAAGGTACTTTCATAACAATTTTCTTAGATTTATGATACATATAAGCAAAAGCACGAACGTGTGACATAACATACACCATTATTTCCGGGAAAAAAAAGTTTTAATAAAGGTTTACTTACACATTTTGGCACTTAAGTATTTTAATGGAAATCTTTTAAAGCAAGGAAATTCTTGTATCATCCACTTTGATTTTTTTCAATGCTATTTTAGAGGACATATTTTAATATAAGGAAACACAGATACTTTAAAATGATATATTGTGCTTTAAGTAAAAATGTCGAATTATTCATGCTCAAAATTTCTCAAGTTTGATTTATTGCCGAGAAATACTATTGATCTGTTAGTAACGTGCATGTCGAAACCCTTCATTATGCATAAAACAATGAATCCTGTACTCGAGAATACATTTCATTTACCTCAAACAGTAAACGCTTTTGTACCAATTACAGTGTTAGTTTAATACACAGTCTATATGGATTCGAACAATTGCAACTGTTTCAAATTTGTAGTGAACATTGGAGTGATAGTACTTTTAGTTAGAGTGAGGTACGATTCTGTTCGTCTGGGTTAAATATAAGTTATGAAAAGTACTTAAACATTCTTACTTTATTTTAGATTTTGGAGTTGCGTGCTAAAGAGATTGGTGTTGTTAGAGCAGAATCGTGCAGGTAATTGAACGTCAACCTTCCTTTGACATCAATTTCCGGGCATGATTCCCTCAAGGTATCCAAATAATTTAAAAATTTGTAAACGTAACCAATCAATTGTTGCATATACAAAAATACAGGTTACTATGTCTAGAAGAAATATATTCATCCAGAGTAAAATTTCGCAGCTAAAATGACTGGAAAATGGGTTTCTTTTCCCAACATGGACTTTCAATACCCCGGACAGTTTAAGGCTAAGCGGGCCTGTATTGGCTAAACTGTCTAAACTAAAATGAGCTCAAGATGAAGGCTTATGTCCTCGCTGTAAAATCCGAATACGAATCCTTGCGGTATAAAATAAAAATGGTTGAATTATTTTTCATGGTTACATGCATATCCACATGGTTTTTTCCTAGGTTAGTAGTTTCAAGCATACAGATTTAAAACAAAATGGCGCAGTAGTACGCATCACACGACGTGACATTAAAACAAAAATAAGTACACAAGAGATAAGGAATATGCTGAAGGAGTTAGTAAAAAAAAAGAATTAAAACTAGATTTAGAATTGTCCAAAACGAATAGGAAAATGAAGAAGCTTCAGGTTAGCAGCGCATCAAAGGCAATAATAATAAATCATGTGTTTTTTCATCTTTATTATTTATAGATATGCACGTACAAAATTATATCTTTAAAACAAAATATGCAGTAAAGGTGAAATGCTAATTTAGTGAAAATTAAAACCATAAAATAATATTTTTCACGTGTTATGTATAAATAATAAACAAGGAAGGAAGCCTTTATTTTTTAAAGGAGTTATATAGAGCGATACTGCATATTAACAAAAATGTGGATCTAGTAAAAGAATTACTGAATTGAAACTTGATTTAGAAATATTTGAAATGAATCAAAAATGAAGAAGCTGTATTTCAGCATTAAGTGTCAATATAAGTTGTTAATGTTCTACTTAGCAAATAATTTGTCTACAAGCAAAAACTCAACAGAAAATTGAAATATAAATTTATCGAAAGACGTTTGCAAACATAAATCATTTTAACATGTCATATGTATATGTAATAGTAGAACACGGGCACCTGCGCCGCCATCTTGGATTTTGACGTCACAAGCCCCGCCCACGTGGGGGGCCGGTTTTTCCACCCTTATTTTTGCCCGCTTACGTGTAGGACGTGTTTTTTCACCCCTATTTTTTCACATCCACGTGGGAGACCGGATTTTCCACCCTTATTTTTATATACCCTCGTGTTAGACCCGATTTTCATCCCTAATTATTTTTATATACCCTCGTGTGAGACCGGATTTTCCACCCTTATTTTTACACGGTTAGGTGTAGGACGTGTATTTTCACCCCTATTTTTACACACCCACGTGCGAGACCGTGTTTTCAACACTAATTATTTTTACTCGCTTACATGAAGGACCGTATTACCCTTATTTTTATGATTTCTTTTGGGGTTAAACCTTATGGTTGTATTAAGGACCTCTTGACACTTAGGACTTTTGCTAACGCGAGGACAGGGGTGGGGGCTGGTCATGGCTTAGAACTGTACTTAGGGCAGGGGCTGTATGTAGAGGTAGGGCTGGAACTTAGGGCTGGTCTTGGCTTAGAACTGTATTTAGGGGGTGGGGATTGTATGTAGAGCTAGGGTTGGAGCTTAGGGCTGGTCTAGGGGTGGGGGCTGTATGTAGAGCTAGGGTTGGAGTTTAGGGCTGTATTTAGGGGTGGGGCTGTATGTAGAGCTAGGGTTGGAGCTTAGGGCTGGTCTAAGGATAAGTCTTAGAGTTTAGTCTTGGGGTGGGACCTGTATCTAGGTCTTAGGGTTATTTCTGATGGTATTAAGGTCCTTTTGGTTGTAACCCTGGTTGTTAGGCAATTGTGCTCTTTTAAAATATATCTTGTAAGATACGCTATCTCTCTCTCTCTCTCTCTCTCTCTCTCTCTCTCTCTCTCTCTCTCTCTCTCTCTCTCTCTCTCTCTCTCTCTCTCTCTCTCTCTCTCGATTCTCTCGCTTATCTCGCTTCACACAACTATTTGCCCACAAGGCATTTGTCTATTTAAACGAAGCTCTTGGCGGAGTATCTGTTAGTATCGTTTTAGCGATTCAAGATGGAAGGTCAGTTTAAGCACCCCTTTTCGGCTATAGTTGCAGGTCCGTCGGGATGTGGGAAATCGTATTTTATCGTTGATTTTCTAAAAAATATCAAAACAGCTTGCGATACAACTTTTGAAAAAATTATCTGGTTTTGCAGTGAGTGGCAGCCTTTATTCAAAGATCTCTCTGTTGAGTTTCAAAAGGGTTTACCTGATATGGAACAGTTTGACGGGGAAAAACCTGTCTTAATAATAATTGACGATCTAATGCGTGAAACTAACGGCTCCGTGGTTGATATTTTTACAAAGGGTTGTCATCATCGAAATCTAAGTGTGTTTTTCTTAACACAGAACATATTTCATCAGGGGCGTGGACAGCGCGATATTTCTCTCAACGCACATTACATAATTTTGTTCTGCTGACGTCTTAATCGAGAACACTGATATCCTACATGCATTAGCCAGATTAAGTAAAAGTCAACGTGACGCTTTATTGAAGTGTTTGGATAGTAAGCAGGTAGAGTGTATTTGCGAGTGTGCACATAACATTTTAAAAGGTCGTGTACCTCTGTCAGTTGATCAGAAGCAGCGACTCTCTCAACATAAGCACACCTTAAGACGCCTGGCACAGCGAGGCGAATCTATAAAAAAGAAGAAACAGTTTCTTGTACAGAAAGGTGGTGCATTTCTACCACTACTGTTAGGACCATTACTCGGCGGAATTCTGGGTAATCTGTTTCAATAACCATGGACCACATTGTGAAGAAGATGATTATTCTACCGACGGACTTTATACAGCGCTTACAGACACCAGATGTTACACAAAACAACGTTTTAACGCAGCTGGGTAACGATATGGATAAAGTTTTAAAAACTAAAATGACCGATCATGACAAATGGCAGCAGTACAACCAAGTTCTTCAAAGGTATCTACACTGTTCCAATCAGTTACGTCAGCCTACCAGTATAACAATTAGCGGTGACGCTGCTGCTGATGATATTAGAGATTTACCGCAACGCAAAGGTCTGACAGATGACGAGATAGTATCAACGCTTCCGCCTTCATATAAAAGAAAAGGCGCGAATTTGTTACATATACTGAATACGAACAGCGAGGTTTTTTGGTATAAAAGGGGCACTGTCACAATAAAAGGCGAGATCATACCACACTCCAACATTATCGATCTGGTTCACGAGACGTTAAGAAAACGAAAAACCACAAATCCGAGCGGTTGGCGTCAGTTTGCGACGTACATTAAAGAGATAAATATACCTCGAGCGTTTATCGGAGATACGCAAAGGTATGATGTTTCTGCATCGCCCAGTGCTGAACGGACCCTCACAACTATAGGTGAGAATTACGATGCTGATAGTGAAACGCGGGAAACACCAAGAAGAATCTCTCAAAGAAGAAGAAGGACTTTCACTAGATTGGGATTCGTGGCGTTCATAACATGGATGCTGTATACTATGATCCCTCCCACCCAGCAGGGTTCGCTGGTATAACACCTTTAACTAATGCTGTAAAGGGTAGGTATGGTGAAGTAAAAAACTGGCTGCAGGCACAGGAAGCTTATACAGTACATAAACCAGTCAGAAAAAAGTTTCCACGAAATAAATATATAGTGAGTAACCTCTACGAATTGTGGCAAGCGGATCTTTGTGATATGCGGACTTTAAGTAAACACAATAGCGGATACAACTACATACTAACGGTAATTGATGTATTTAGCAAGAGGGCATGGGCGAGAGCACTTAAAACGAAGACAGCCTCATCTGTAATTGAAGCATTCGCGGATATTCTTAAGGATTGCGACAATACTCCGGTAAATCTACAGACGGATAAAGGCAAAGAGTTTGTGGCGAGCAGTGTACAAAACTTTTTCAGGAAACAAAATATCAATTTCTATGTGACAAATGACCCTGATGTAAAAGCATCCGTAGTTGAAAGATTTAATAAAACATTGAAAACAAAGATGTGGCGTTATTTTACTTACAAAAATTCCTACAGATATATTGATGTGCTCGAAAGACTTGTGACTGCCTACAACAATAGTCCTCATTCAAGTATAAAGATGGCCCCCGCGGCAGTAAACGATAAAAACATTTTGGAAGTGTGGAATAACCTGTACGCGAGAGGTTTAGGTCCAGTACGCCATCCTAAATATAAAGTCGGTGAGCACGTCAGAATCGCCAGAACTAAGTACACCTTTGAGAAGGGATATGAAACGAATTGGAGCGAGGAAGTTTTTACAATTAGTACGGTGATAAAAGAAGACCACCAGTTTATAGAATAATCGATCTTAATAACGACCCTGTTGAGGGCACCTTTTACGAAGAAGAATTGCAAGTTGTTACGGTTGATGAAGATACTCTATTCAAAGTCGATAAGATTCTGGCAGAGAAGGGCCGTGGGCGAAATAAACAATACCTAGTCAAGTGGCGTGGATACAGTGACAAATTTAATAACTGGGTGTTAGCTTCGCAGCTGAGAGATATATAAAAATGGAGTTTTATCTTACCTTATTGAGTAATAGCTCTATGACGTATTTTCCAGGTAATATGACGTCAAGTTTTATTACGCAACTGCCAAAACGAATAAGATTAACGGGCTCGTGGGTTGTAGGGATATCGGAAATTCAGTACCCATGTTCTTTTGCCGCTGTAAGTGCAACAGATAATTTAATTTATTATAGAACAGAGCCACCTGACGACGAGAACATGTTAGAAGCGATATTAAAAAAAGGCCGCAGAATATTTTCAACTCGACAACGAGAAGATCATTTATATTGAAGACGGCTGGTACGTGATACGATTCGCTTCGGGAAATTACGCCAGCATAGAAGAAATTATCAGCGAGCTAAATGACCATGTACTAATAAGTAAATTGCTAACAATCGAGTATCATAATCTAACTAAACGCGTCATTACGAAATTAAAAACTCGGCTCTCGCTATTCGGATTCTCACAACGTCTAGCCTTACAATTGGGTTATCGACCGTATCAGAACATAGCTATGGAAGCGATACCCCCTCACCCCGCTAGCATATGGATAGGCTTACCAACTCAGATGTTTGTTTATTGCGATATCGTTGAACCGCAAATTGTGGGTGATGTTTTATCTCCGCTTATGCGTATAATAAATATTACTTCAGAAAACTATGCTTATGGGGGCCATAAAGATGTGGTTTTCTCGCCTGCACACTACATACCGGTAATGACGCGTGAATTTGAAAACATCGAGATTAATATAAAAACAGATACAGGTGCTGCAATGCCATTTGAGTTTGGAACGTCGTGCCTGAAGCTACACTTTAAGAAAGTACAATAATGGTTTGCCCTTACCAGCAATATTACATGAATCAGGCCGGTAACGGTATCGGCTCTATTTACAGAGGTGTGCCCTATCAACGCGGTCATGGGATAGGGAGCTGGTTAGGCGGTATATTTAGAAGTATAATACCGTTATTTAAGTCTGGCGCAAAGGCTATTGGTAAAGAAGCTCTTAGGACAGGTGCTAATATTCTTGGTGACGTCATAGAGGATCGACCTATTAAGGATTCGTTTCAAGAAAGATTTCACGAGGCAGGTAGAAACCTTAAGCGTAAAGCCGACGAGAAAATCGATAAAATGATGGAGGGTTTGGGTTATAAAGAGTACGTCTGGCTGATAATAATCAGCCTCAACTGAGACCGCTGCTAAGAAGAAGCCTGCTTACGACGATATATTTTCAAGATAATGGCTTTTCTACATGCTCAATCGTGTGAATGCGTCAAGTCCGAATTGGATTTGTTCGCTTTACCAGCGACGCAGACAAGTATCGAGAGTGGTGAATGGATATTTTACAAGCCCTTATCAGCTCTGAGTGATGACGCCCCAATAGAAGTTGTAGTCCCCGGAAATGGAAATGATTATATAGATTTAAGTCAGACTATGCTGTACATTACAGCTAAAGTTCTAAAACATGATGATACAGCTCTTACAGACGCTGATGTTGTAGCACCGGTAAACAATTGGATGCATTCGCTTTTCTCACAGGTGGAGGTTTACTTAAATCAGAAGATGGTGTCACAACCAAACAACACCTACGCCTACCGTTCATATATCGAAACGCTGCTAAATTATGGAAAGGAGGCCAAGAGTTCACATCTAGGATGTACCTTATGGCACAATGATACAGCTGGACAGATGAATACGTTGGGAAACGCTAATAACGGTTTCTCGAAACGTCAAGCACTTGCGGCTACCGGTAAACAGATAGAGATGATTGGTCACGTGCACTCGGATTTATTTAATCAAGAGAAATTTCACATAAGTGGTGTTGAGTTAAAGACTAAATTTGTACGATACCTTTAGTCTAATGGCTGCACACGCTTCAAATTACAAGACGCGAATTATAGACGCTAGTTTACTGGTGAGACGTATGCGAATCAATCCAACCATTCTAATAGCGCACGCTAAAGCTTTAGAAACAACAGCCGCAAAATATCCTGTTACAAAGACCGACGTAAATGTGTTAACTATACCTGCAGGTATACAGCGAAAATAATTGGATAATGTTTTCCTGGGTCAGTTACCTAAACGATGCATCGTAGGCTTTGCAGCAAATAAAGCCTTCAACGGTGACTACCCCTCAAACCCATTCAATTTTCATCACTGCAATATTAACTACATGTCATTATATATTGACGGACAACAAATTCCTTCGAAGGCCTTACAACCGGACTTTACAGCTAATGGTTTATACGTAAGAGCGTACCATACCTTATTCTCTGGTACGGGTATTCATTTTTTGAATGAAGGTAACGATATATCAAGAAGTGATTATCCCAACGGCTACTGTTTAATGGCCTTTGACCTAACACCTGACCTGTCTGCAAACGCTAGCACACACTGGAATTTAGTTAGAAACGGCTCCCTTCGGCTGGAAGTCGGGTTTGAAGAAGCGCTCACCGTAACCGTTAACTGTTTGGTGTATGCAGAATTCGATAATGTGATCGAGATCTATAAACATCGAAATGTCGTTGTGGATTTTAGCTGTTAAAAGTGGTAGCTCTAACCTGCAAGCTTCAGTGTAGAGCAGCAGCCGATAGAAGATGGACGCATACTTGGACATGCAAAGGTTTAGCGGTGTTAACAACGAATTCATACCGAAAGAAATTGCCGTGGTTACAGATCAGGGTCGTTTATCGTTGATGCTGATAAAACCACCGCGAGGCTACTTTATATCAGGATCCATGTCACGACAGATAAAATTTATGGAGGATAATTATCATGGCTTGAAATGGTGGTGGGGTCATGTACATTACAACAATTTCCGTGAGGAGCTGTTGAGAGTGTTGCGCCCATTTAACAAGATTCACGTTAAGGGTAGTGAAAAACAACAGTTTTTAAGGTTTCTTAACAAACCAATAGTAAACCTGGAGGAGAGTGGTTGCCCGTCGATTAAACAGTTGAAAAAGGAAGCAAAAGCATATAGCTGTTTAAGTCATAACATCACTGAGCCTATGTGTGCACTGGAAAACGCATTACTACTACAAGACTGGACACATACCAATTCCAAAGATGTATGCGGTACAAGTGTTGAGATGCTTGAAATCGATCACCAGCCACAAGAAGAATGTGTTTCGACTTGTATGTGCTTCTAATCAATTACCGAAACACGCACCTCGACCGTGTGCAATTATCGTAAACACGGATCCTGCAAACAAGCCAGGTCAGCATTGGACCGCTATCTACATTGACGAGAATGGTAATGGCGAGTATTTTGATTCCTTTGGACGAGCACCGCAAGGATATCATTTACATTTCCTAGAGAAGAATTCCCGATGTTTCGTATACAATAAAAAAATTCTGCAGGATTATCATTCGGATGTGTGTGGATTTTATGTCTTAGTGTTTCTGTATTTTAGATTAAATAGTTTATCAATGATTGATTTTGTAAATAAGTTTTTCACTACATGTTTAATTCTAAATGATGAGATAATTAAAATATTGTTTAATGTCTGTTATCCAACCATTCTATTCCGATAAATAAAGATATTTTTAGTACCTTACTTTTTTAATTAAGAATTGCGTAATACCTACTGTTTTTTCTTTTAATTCGGCTTGTGTGTTTTTAAAAATCGTATTATATAAAATTTATTATTTAGTGTTTTTTAAAAGAAAATATATTAACTTGGTTTTAGACTATTAAATTTAACAAAGTTATATAATTACACGGTAATTAGTTAAAAGTAAACGTGAACAGTGATTTCTTACTACAAAATGTTATGGAATTTTAAACATTCCAAACACTTAATATGGTTTTTATAAAACAATTTGTGTATCCGTATACGAATATTTTCAAAACAATTTTATTTTAAGAGGAAGGTTAATACGATTTCCAGTAAGTGCAATAAAGACAATGAGGTTGTATATTTTAGACTCTAATTATAGCTGGCTTTTACACAACTAGAAAGTTTTAGTTGACAGATAACACAAAAGCGGTGACCATCACTCAGTACCTTAAAACGTTACAGATCTGGTATGTGTTGTGTTAATCCTTTATTTATTTACAGATTTTTAATTACAGTTATAAAACACAAGCGTTAAGTTTCTTTTAATCTTAAGGCATACAACATTTTTTAACGGACGTATGGATATTATTTTCAATGCAGGTAAAACTATGTTTTTTAATAATCGTTTAAGAAAAGACAAACTGTTATGTAATTAACTTAATAAAAATGTTTTTTTTTTGTTTCATTACACCCGAATGGCAGTAATTTTTCTATAGCTCACTGAGGGTTTTTTAATTACGATAATAAAAATAAGTGTTCTATAATTAAATTTTACTGTCATTCAAATTTCCCCCACGCGAGATCAATCCTTAACACAGATGCTATCTCATCTCCTTATTAGAAACGTTTTCCCAATAGCATTTAACCCTTTTAAAGAAATAGACTAAATAATAATATCTTATTAATTATGCAATTATTGTAGGCGTATGTGTCTGCCTAACCCCCAGGGTTACAACCAGAAGGGCCTTAATACCATCAGAAATAACCCTAAGACTTATCCCTAGACCAGCCCCAAGCTCCAACCCTAGCTCCACCACCAAGGCCTGACTCCAACCCTAGTTCCACCACCAAGACCAAACTCTAAGACTTATCCTTAGACCACCCCTAAGCTCCAGCCCCCGCTCTAAGCCAATCCATACCCCAGTTCAACCACCACCTTAAGCCCTCAGCTCAGCGCTAACCCTACATACAATCCCCACCCCCTAAATACAGTTCTAAGCCAAGACCAGCCCTAAGTTCCAGCCCTAGCTCTACATACAGCCCCTGCCCTAAGTACAGTTCTAAGCCATGACCAGCCCCCACCCCTGTCCTCGCGTTAGCAAAAGTCCTAAGTGTCAAAAGGTCCTTAATACAACCATAAGGTTTAACCCCAAAAGAAATCATAAAAATAAGGGTAATACGGTCCTTCATGTAAGCGAGTAAAAATAATTAGTGTTGAAAACACGGTCTCGCACGTGGGTGTGTAAAAATAGGGGTGAAAATACACGTCCTACACCTAACCGTGTAAAAATAAGGGTGGAAAATCCGGTCTCACACGAGGGTATATAAAAATAATTAGGGATGAAAATCGGGTCTCACACGAGGGTATATAAAAATAAGGGTGGAAAATCCGGTCTCCCACGTGGATGTGAAAAAATAGGGGTGAAAAAACACGTCCTACACGTAAGCGGGCAAAAATAAGGGTGGAAAAACCGGCCCCCCACATGGGCGGGGCTTGTGACGTCAAAATCCAAGATGGCGGCGCAGGTGCCCGTGTTCTATTACATATACATATGACATGTTAAAATGATTTATGTTTGCAAACGTCTTTCGATAAATTTATATTTCAATTTTCTGTTGAGTTTTTGCTTGTAGACAAATTATTTGCTAAGTAGAACATTAACAACTTATATTGACACTTAATGCTGAAATACAGCTTCTTCATTTTTGATTCATTTCAAATATTTCTAAATCAAGTTTCAATTCAGTAATTCTTTTACTAGATCCACATTTTTGTTAATATGCAGTATCGCTCTATATAACTCCTTTAAAAATAAAGGCTTCCTTCCTTGTTTATTATTTATACATAACACGTAAAAATATTATTTTATGGTTTTAATTTTCACTAAATTAGTATTTCACCTTTACTGCATATTTTGTTTTAAAGATATAATTTTGTACGTGCATATCTATAAATAATAAAGATGAAAAAACACATGATTTATTATTATTGCCTTTGATGCGCTGCTAACCTGAAGCTTCTTCATTTTCCTATTCGTTTTGGACAATTCTAAATCTAGTTTTAATTCTTTTTTTTTTACTAACTCCTTCAGCATATTCCTTATCTCTTGTGTACTTATTTTTGCTTTAATGTCACGTCGTGTGATGCGTACTACTGCGCCATTTTGTTTTAAATCTGTATGCTTGAAACTACTAACCTAGGAAAAAACCATGTGGATATGCATGTAACCATGAAAAATAATTCAACCATTTTTATTTTATACCGCAAGGATTCGTATTCGGAGTTTACAGCGAGGACATAAGCCTTCATCTTGAGATCATTTTGGTTTAGACAGTTTAGCCAATACAGGCCCGCTTAGCCTTAAACTTAAAAGAAATCATAAAAATAAGGGTAATACGGTCCTTCATGTAAGCGAGTAAAAATAATTAGGGTTGAAAACACGGTCTCGCACGTGGGTGTGTAAAAATAGGGGTGAAAATACACGTCCTACACGAGGGTATATAAAAAATAATTAGGGATGAAAAATACGGTCTCACACGTGGGTGTGTAAAAAATTAGGGATGAAAACGCGGTCTCACACATGGATGTGCAAAAATAGGGGTGAAAAAACACGCCCTACACGTAAGCGTGTAAAAATAAGGATTGAAAACGCGGTCTCACACGTGCATGTGCAAAAATAGGGGTGAAAAAACACGTCCTACACGTAAGCGAGTAAAAATAAGGGTGGAAAAACCGGTCCCCCACGTGGGCGGGCTTGTGACGTCAAAATCCAAGATGGCGTCTAGTGTCCCCGTACTACTTGTAATAAATAATCAAGCTTGTAATTTTAAAATTCATTGTCCATGGAGGTAATATTTCTCATTGATAAATAAACCTTTAGTAGCTCAAAAGCTTCAATTTATATGCATTATAATAAACAATATCTTTAGATTCTTGTATCCTTTTTCAAAATTTTATTGACAATTAAGTAAAATTAGATTTGTAATCCATAACGTGCAAAACTCGTTTTATATGAAAATTAAATCAGATCACGATTACAAAGTTTGCGTGTCATTACACACAAGTGTTTTTAAAAATAAGTTAATATTCACAGATAATACATTTGGTTAAATAGTGTAAATTGAAAAATGATTATAAAAAAGAAAAACTGTGCGTATAGTTCATTGACAGCTCTAGTACTTTTAATTCAGCATTTTCTCATTTACTCAAGTTAAATTCAAAATTTCTCAAAAAAACAATATGCATAAAATTTGATCGTCTAAAACTTTTATTGTTTACATCAATGTATGCGAACTACATTTATTATAAGGAAAAATACTTTACTTAAATAACTTGATTATATTCTGAGTCATTTCCTTATTTTATACAGAAGACCAACTGTTTACTCAAAAACTCGAGATGAAAATTATATTTCCAATAATATTACTGGAACTAAGTCGATGTTATTTTTATTTTATGCTCAAATCCATTAATATATCAAAGGTCTATACAGAAATTCAAAACCTTCCCAAAAGGTTTTGATTTAAACATTAATAAATCATTAACAAATATGGGTGACTAATTTCGACAATTGTCATCTTCAGAGCTTAAACTAATGTACAAATTTTACATCTTGTATGCAAACTGACTAATATACTAAAAGTGCAAACGTACACAAATTAGTGCATTGTGGAGAATACGGCTAAAACGCTTAAAAAGCGTAAAGTTAAACAAATTCTAAATATGTTTTGAAATGCATATCAGAAGAAAAATTGGAACTACCTTGTACCTAAAGTTTCATCAAAGGATAGTTTTTCAATTAATATTATAATAATCCAATTGAATAAACAACAACAAAACAAATAAGGTCTTGAAGAGGAACTAACAAATACGTAAAAAATATGAAAAACAGCTTTCTAAAAAAGAATGTGTCACTAACTGATAACAAACGACTATATTAGTGCACCTAGTCACCTCTACATATCCCGCGATAACAACGTAATCCCCACCGGGCTCAACATCAAAACTCCGATACACAGGCAGAAAATATCACTAATCACAAAGAGAGCTTGCGAAGCGCTAGTCAAAGAACGAATCAGACATCGCGTTTTAGAAAGTACCAGCTCTAACACCAATCCAAATAGATTAAAGAAACCATTCCAAATCGAGTGAATAAACAAGACCTTGATAGGATAAATACGCGTAGAAGTTGGCCACCATCCCCATGCCACTGGTTTTGTGAGCGGGGGCACCTTGGTCGCCATTTTTTACTCGTCCACGTGTGTGGAGGGTATTTCCCCCCTATTTTTGGCGGCTTCGTTCCGGTGGTTATTTTCAACCCCTAATTTTTTTTACACACCCGCGTGTGAGACCGTATTTTCCACCCCTATGGTTTCTTTTCGGAGGCCCTTTTCATCCCTAATAATTTTTTACACACCCACGTGTATGACGCGTTTTTTCACTCTATTTTATGATAGCTCACGTGTGAGACCGTATTTACCACCCCTATGGTTTCTTTTCGGAGGCCTTTTTTCACCTCTATTTTATACGCCCACGTGTGAGACCGTATTTTCTATCCTATGGTTTCTTTTCGAGGGTCAACCCCTTGATGGAATTTTTACCCTAATTAGGACCTTTTTGGCTGTATTAAGAAATTTTTTGTACCTACCCACGTGAGTGGCAGATGTAGGGGCTGGTCTTGGACTTAGACTTGGGGTTGGTCTAGGGGTTGGTTTTAGGGTTATTTTTGATGGTCATCTAATTAAGCTCCTTTTGGTTGTATTAAGAGCAGTACTCCTGGAAATTAGGCAAACTCACACGCATACAATATTGGAAATTGCATAATTGCGCTAATAAGATATTATTATTAAAATTATCGATCCTATTGTTTTTAAAATGATCATATGCTATTGGGTACGTTCGGATGATCTTTTACCTATACGAGAAATGCGTTTATACGTTGTATTTCTAATAAGGAGGTTCTTGTAAGACACTTGTAGGGCTTCGCAACTTGTTCTCAGGTCTTCGCCCCCTGGCTGGAGAAGGTATGGGAACCCTAACCTTATAAGACAAGTGTAGAGCTTAGCCCCTATCGTGGCCCCCTTAGTGTAATTGTATGCGGGTTCTAACTTAATCTCATAGCTGTAGGCCTTCGCCCCGTCATACAAAATTGTATTCTAATAAGGAGGTTCTTGTAAGACACATGTAGGGCTTTGCAACTTGCTCTCAGGCCTTAGCCCCCTGGCTGGAGATGGTATGAGAACCTACCCTTATAAGACCAGTGTAGAGCTTAGCCCCTATCGTGGCCTTCTTGATGCAATTGTATGGGGGTTATAACTTATTCTTACAGCTCTAGGCCTTGGCCCCGTCATACAAAATTGTATTCTAATAAGGAGACCCTAGCCGGGTTAGACAGGACTTGTATCAGGGTCTGAGCCCTGGTCCCTTTGAGTTAAAATTGATTTTAGTGCCATCTAGTGGCGTATAGACTAATGAAGATCTTCCATAATAGAATTTGATAATCCACACTTCTCTCTCTTGCTCTATCTTGTTTCTCTCTCTCCCTCTCTCTCTTTAGGCTCTTTCTCACACACACACACACACACACACACACACACACACACACACACACACACACACACACACACACACACACACACACACACACACACAAACAAATCAATTAATTAATTAATTAATCAGTCTCAAACAAAGCATTCTCGATCAAATCAACCAGATCAATCTCAATCAATCAACGGAAATTATGTCTTACACTTTACGGAAACCAGATTACAGTTCAAAACTGAATACATTAAAACCTAATTAAATATGACGTGAAATAATAAATAATTTCTACCCTAATGCAATGATGCTTTATGTATAGGCAGATTCTCTCTTTCTAAACAGACACCACCTATACATTCGGAAAATTATATCTGATTTATTTGCATGCTCAATTACATACACACACAAAATTGTTTTATAGAAAAGTGTTCGTTAACTGTTATAAAAGCCCATTAAAAAGACTGGAAAGTAATAATTACTTATATATAACATAGAGTTAAATTAAATAATTAAATAATTATCTTGAACGGTTATTTTGTAATAGTTTATCAACAAGTCAGTAAAATCTCTAATTCCGCTCATTTTGGCTCATAAGCGGGAGAATACATCATAATAATGCTCACTCGATGACTCAGACACTGATACACGTCCTGTCTTACAAGGCTAGGGTCTCCTTATTAGAATACAATTTTCTATGACGGGGCGAAGGCCTAGAGCTGTAAGATTAAGTTAGAACCCTCATACAATTGCATCAAGGGGCCACGATAGGAGCTAAGCTCTACACTTGTCTTATAAGGTTAGGTTCCCATACGATCTCCAGCCAGGGAGCGAAGGCCTGAGAACAAGTTGCGAAGCCCTACACGTGTCTTACAAGAACCTCCTTATTAGAATACAATTTTGTATGACGGGGCGAAGGCCTACAGCTGTGAGATTAAGTTAGAACCCTCATACAATTGCATCAAGGGGGCCACGATAGGAGATAAGCTCTACACTTGTCTTATAAGGTTAGGTTCCCATACGATCTCCAGCCAGGGAGCGAAGGCCTGAGAACAAGTTGCGAAGCCCTACACGTGTCTTACAAGAACCTCCTTATTAGAATACAATTTTGTATGACGGGGCGAAGGCCTACAGCTGTGAGATTAAGTTAGAACCAGCATACAATTGCATCAAAGGGGCCACGATAGGGGCTAAGCTCTACACATGTCTTATAAGGTTGGAGTTCCCATACCATCTCCAGCCAGGGGGCGAAGGCCCGAGAACAAGTTGCGAAGCCCTACACTTGTCTTACAAGAACCTCCTTATTAGAAATACAACGTATAAATAAATTTCTCGTATAGGTAAAAGATCATCCGAACGTACCCAATAGCATATGACCATTTTAAAGCAATAGGATCGATAATTTTAATAATATCTTATTAGGGTAATTATGCAATTTCCAACATTGTATGCGTGTGCGTTTGCCTAACCTCCGGGGGTACTGCTCTTAATACAACCACAAAGGACCTTAATTAGATGACCATCAAAAATAACCCAAATAACTCCAGGTCCAAGACCAACCCCAAGTCCAACACCAACCCCTACATCTGCCCCTCACATGACCAGGTACAAAAATTGCTGTCAAACAGACTCCAATTCGGGTTGAAAATTCCATCAAGGGTTGATCCTCGAAAAGAAACCATAGGGTAGAAAATACGCGTCCTACACGTGAGCTGTCATAAAATAGGGGTGAAAAAACATGTCCTACGCGTGAGCGAGTAAAAATAATTAGAGGTTGAAAAAGGTCTCCCAAAAGAAACCATAAAAATAAGGGTGAAAAAACGCGTGCCCCACGTGAGCGGTCTTGTGACGTAAAAAAAGTGGCGGGAAAGGTGCACCTAAAGTGACGTCACAAAATCCAAGATGGCGTCAAGTGCCTGTCTTCTACTAATACGGCCACCAGAAATAATGTTCGAAGACCAAGGCAATGCACAAGGAAATTCAGCAGAACAAATTCGAAAAGCTAATGAAGGAGAAGAAATAACCAACTAACATCAATCGCAAAAACACTCATAAACATCTCTAAACGACAGTTGAACGAGAACGAAATGAAGGGTCTGGACAAAGGCTTGAACTATGCTATAATACCGAAGTATGTTTCGAAAGTAGATTTAATAACCGCAGTCGAAGGAACAGCTATGAAATTAGATCCTGAAGAAGCCGAAAAATACAGAAGTAAGGTTAGATCAGTCCTAGATTCGTGGAACTAAACCTAACCTCACTAACATAGAAGAGAGAACAGTCATTTCCCTTAAGAATGACCTAACGATCAAAATTCTCCCAGCAGACGAAGTAAACACGACTGTGGTATTGGATATGGACACTTGCAATAAGATCCGAGAACTACTAGACGGGGACGAGCACAAACAAATACCAAAAGATGCCGCACCACCAATCGAAAGACGGATATACCTGACGCAGGCAAAACATAAGGGGGAGTTCTCCTCTTACCAGAGATCTAGACTTACCCCACACTACAGCAAACATCCGCATCTGTTCGGCCTGCCAGAGATTCATAAGCAAGGAATCGCTCTGAGACCAATTCTTAGCTCGAGAATACGCAGAACTTCGTTGAGCCCATCAGAAACTTCCAACCAAACTACGAAGAAATACTGGTAAGACTTTGTGAGCCAATTCACAAATGTGCCCACCGATAACAGAAACTAACTATCCTAAGAGAGAAACTGGAAGAGGATGAAACGTTAGACGGAACGCAAGCAGCTCTCGATAAACACAATAATGGAACTTTTGAAAATATGCATTAGAACTACATATTTCCAGGTAGAAGACAAATTCTGCCAACAAGAGTTAGGAATGGACATGGATTCCACACAGTCATCCTTAGTGAGCAATATATATATATATATATATATATATATATATATATATATATATATATATATATATATATATATATATAACTTTGACGACCAAACGATATCCGAATTCACAGAGAAACCAAGAATGTGGACGATACTTTTGTAGTTTGCCCACACGGAAAGTGTAAGCTAGAGGAATTCCCATATCATCTAAATAGCCGAGCACGCTCCATAAAATTTACAAATATATATATATATATATATATATATATATATATATATATATATATATATATATATATATATATATATAGGTACCTAAGACAAAATACGAAGGATAGGCAGCAAATACAAGATACGCACTGCCTTCAAGTCGACCAAAACGCTCAGGGGATACTAACCAAAACCAAACCACACAATGAAGATCATAATTCCAAGAATTGTGTACAACCTACCATACAAATGCGGCGGATCATACATAGGAGAGAGCAGTAGAGCCCTCAAGGTGAGAACGCAGGAAGATAAAAACAAAGTCCGCAAGGGCGAAACAGAGATATCAAGAGTCGCCGAACATCTCTGGAACGTAGACCACCGCATCCAATGGGATAATACACAGATATTGCCAAAACACGAGAACACAACTCGTCAAAAACTCAAAGAAGCCACATAAATCGCACTAGTAGAAAATCCATCTAGTGTGGAAATGAAAAAAATTGTATAACATATGAATTCAACTCAAGTGCGAACACAGTCCTTCTCAGGGCCAAGACTGATGACGAAGGCGAGTTCTCTACCGAAACAGCGCGCTCAAAAAGCAAAAACTGTGGTAATAGGCCGATCAACTCAACTAATACGAAACCACAGTTACAAAACACTTATAATACAGTACCTAGTCACATTAATACAATCTTGATAAGAACTCAAGGTGGGCAAATATAACAAAATTCAGACCTATGTTGGTATGTATGAGGGAATCGACAAACTCGAAGAATTAGGCCATCTATGAATCCATATAAAGTTTTTAAGTTTTAAAGTTAATTAATATATAAGTGAAAAACAATCCCCGTGGTTAACATCTGAGAGAGGTTAAGTGAACTAAAACTGCAATCCATCGTGCTAAAATTATATTCTAACTAAAGGAAACTTTACGAAATTTTTTTTTAATAAAATTAACGAGCACTAGCTGTTACATCAGTTCTCCAGGGTGAAGTTAGCCACAAGTGCTGAAAATGTACATCATGAGTGAAATTAATTCAGAAAAATATAGTCCTTACTAAAATTGAGTATTTCATTAAAACATAACTGAGAGTCTTTCTCTAATTGTTTGTAAATTTCCAATATTTCCAAAAATTTCAGTTTTTTGTTATTGCATGTATGTAAGGTCTCAAAATTACCAGCATCAAAGTAATGATAATATGTGATGAGCGAAGGCAGATCTTTGGGATGTGTGGCTATTCTTTTTAACACAATTAATGAGTTCTGATAACCTATTTTTGAAAGTGCGTCTAGTTTGACCTATGTAATTACATTGACAAGAACCACATTGCAACTTAAAAAAAGGAGTGGATAACGATATCAATTTTCTTGATTTGACCTTAACCAAAAAGGACAACAACGTTCAAATTAGTGTTTACAGGAACCTACCACTGCAGATCACGTACTTCATTACAATTCTTTTCATCCTTTAAATCACAAATTAGATCAACATCAATAATAGGTTCTCAGAACACATTAATTGTATTAAACATATTAACCACACATCCCAAAGGTATTCCCTGGCGCATTACATATTATCCACTAATCATAACTTTGATCCTGGTAATTTTGAAATCTTGCATATATATGGTGTCTCGCAAGACCGTTGATTAGAAGTTTGTGGGATCGATATAATTGATTGCTTTCTCTTTAACTAAAATATTATCAGATTTCCAGCGCTTCCGATTGTACGGAAAGCTGCCATTTACTTTGTTATTTTCAATGGAACACCTTAGATATTTCTGCATTTTTGGATGAGATGCCCATCTATTACGGTTCTTGCCATACAAATTATTTTCCGATATCTTGATAGGTGGTTGACGTTTACAAAATGGAGTGTATCTCCTATTTCGATTGAGATAAAAAGTTAAAATCAAATTAGGTCTGTAGTTTAAAGATGCCTTTATAGTATGCATTTTTTTTTAAATATAACTCCTTGTCTGGGAATAGTTCCTAAATTTATACCCTTCAGCCAGAGTTAAAAATGTAAGAAAAATGAATTTTTTTAAATAGAATACCCTATTTTCGTTACGTAATGGAATTGGCGGTAAGAGTTGCTACAAAGTGGTATGACATGTTGTTATACCAATATCAAATTGTTCTAGAGTTATTTTCAAAAAACGGAAAATTTTAATTCCTTGACCATTATTTCGAGAATGATATGAGTGATTGCTATGGATACGAGAAATATTTTTTCGAATGTCGTTTTTAACGTTTGAGATTTAGTACTCATCCCTTAAGTGTCTTAATTTTACTGGTAGAAAGAGTGAAAATGGATAACAATAACGAAAACAGTGTTTATCCAAATTCTTAATTTATTTTTATATATGGAAAATGTCACAAAATCCACATCTACCCCCGATGCGCTTGAATGCGAACGGCCACCATTTCGAACATTTATCATAATTTATTTCTAGTTTATTTCATCAATTTTTGTCATTTAAAGTAAATGTGAATGGTTTTCGTTAAACAATGTGTAAGTTCTACTAAAAATCTTGTAGTATTTTCGGTGTATAAAAAATAAATAATTATTACTTCATTTGTCTAAACATTATTTTAACAATAATATTAAGACATTTAAGAGACAAGTACTAAGTCACAAACATTAAAAACTTGCCATTTGAAAAATTTATTTCTTGTACCTTTAGCAACTATTCATAGCATTCTCGAAATATTGGCTAAGGAATTAAAATTGTCTGTTTTTCTTAAATAACTCTAGAACAGTTTGATTTAGATATTTTAGATATAAGAACATGACATATAACTTTGTAGCAAATCTTATCGCCAATTCGATTAGGTAACAAAAAAAAGGATATTCTATTTAAAAAAAAAATATTTTTTGTAGCATCAGTAAGTGTTAAGTACGGTACTTTCCATTGAATTTTATTTAAGGTTATTGTTCGCTTCTAGATCGAATTAAAATCAACTCTGGACGCATATTTACAATTACTTGACGAAAATCCTCCATTATTCCAGATATCTGGTTCAATGGTATGCATACTGTATTTTTTCTCCATTTTGTTCGTCTATTTCTACTTGTAATGATTCCTCGTAATTTCGTGACCACCCCAGGTGGCTTATTATAATCAATATAGCAAACATCAGAGCCAATCGATGGTAAAGCTGAATGTTTATTTAGCATGCAGTTTGATTCAACCTTAAAACCATGTTATTGAAATGCGATACGTTTCCTAGAGCAACGCACTGTTGCTCTAGGAAACGTATCCTTTAAACACGGATTTCTGCAAACGTTCACTCTTTGGCCACCTAACTCGACACGAATTTCTTTGAAAATAAAGTTGGGAAAATTATTGGCTAAGTTACATGAAACTATCGTAATGCCATACCTTTTACCTCGCTTTTTGTAGCAAACCCAATGCGTACCTGGCCCGCTATGACTATCTAAGTTAATAACTCGAGATTCATTTTTCCATGGTAATTTAGACATGCTGTCTATCATTGAAATATTCCTAAAGTAGAGTACATTTTAGGTGTATTTCTTTAAATCAATATCAGTTAACGGTTTTCGGGTAACCTATTAAGCGGTTAAATCGTTTTAAGTATGACGCACCACCATTAGATTTGTATGGTTTTAGATAAAGTGTCCCACCTTTCTTATTCACGGAGCCTACAGCGATAGATTCCATCATGCGATAATGGGACTTTAATGCTTTTTTCCTTCTGATCCATTTACCAGACGTTTGCCGTTGAAAGCGCAGACTTTATTATATCTGTCGGAACTCTTGTTCTGATTGGAACGACGTTTGCACCCTATTCCTAATTTCTCTTTGCTTTCATGGTGATTAGTTTACCTGATGCTGCTTCTGATGATTTAAACCATTCCACGCTTTGTCTTTTAAAATTTGATGTGCTTTAAGTTTACTTTATGTGTCATGAAGTTTGCATTGAGTATCTAATTGATTAATAGCAGGGTCATGGCGTGCGAATCGTTTCTCTAAATTTGTTCCAGGACCACAATACTGGTAACCAGGTAAATGAAATTCAACCGGAAGTTTAGTGATTAGAATATTTACTAAACCCCCAGCACTCTTCCACTTCTTTGCTAACATTGTTTACCTAGATGGACAAAGCGGGTATTATGCTTATATCAAGACCAAAAAAAAACAATTCATTAATACTATACTTAGCATTTATAACATCTTCAATGTCTTTATAAATGCCATTATTGCTACCACGGAATTTTTCTCGCGAAAACGACCTTGGTCAACTTATATGAAGTTTTCATAGAAACAAACCAGATTGTAAGATTCAAGAAATTCTAATCCATAGCTTAGCATATCCCTTAAATTGAGCAGTTCTTCTTCGGTTAAAATTGTTAATTTTATGTAAATCAGTAATGCTTGCCATTAGTAACAGCTTCGGTACTAACATTTATTCAATAACTGATACTGAATATGCGGATGCAATTAGTAACCAACAAGGTTGCGAATGCCAATGTACCAAATGGGATTGTTTGTGTATTGGTTAATTTTCATCTTCTTTTAACTATACCGTAACTCAGCGCCCATATCTTACTCTATAAAAGCAATACAATATATAGAAGTCACTTGCTCTTAGGTGATTGGTTCAATTCAAACGTGGAAACCTAAACCGACCTGGTACAAAGGTATGTTGCTTGCCTATGCTACTGTTGACATGTCCCAGTGCTACGTCATATGTTGACTCTACAATTGCGGCCAGGGAAAAGTTACCACTATCATTTTTCTATTGTAATTCAATAGAAAATAATTGGCGTACGAACTTGATTAAAATGAAAGTACTGTCACCATAGGCACTTTTTAAATTAAGCATTTTCAAATACATTATGATACACCACTGTAAGTGAACGTCACATTGACATAAAAAGTCCTTTCACTCTATTTAAAAATTTCAAAAAACGATTGCTTGATAAATGTAAATGGTAACTTTTCCGTGGCCGCAACCGTACATCGACTAATAATCTTTTACTACAAAACAATTCTGTTTTACTTCATGTATCAGATAGATACGTGGTGGTTTATTGCAAAGGGATTTTTTTTTCATGTAGGTCTAAAGGGGGTTGAGCTAAGTTCCTGTTACTCCAACCTTCCTCTTATAAAACTTTTAATTGCTGTCCAGAGTGATTAGCACAAAATTGTCTGTATGCCAATGTGCTTAATTATTTTGCAAGGTTGACAGGGCGGTAATCTCAGTCGATAGGAGTGGTGAACGAATATTTAAGATATCATAGAGTATTTTATTAAAATAAACCATTAAAACACAATACAGTGCATACAAATACATCTTAGTTTGTTCTATTTCTTATGTGTCATACTAGAAATAGCGTTATTTTCCCCAAAGTGCTTCGATTAGATTTGTAATACCAGTTGTTATACATCTTACACCAGAAAATGATAAAACTACTGCAGTACGTAGAATATCGAATGACTGTTGTACTAGAACAGTTAGTGAAGGATTATTTCCAAGTGCATCAAGAACGCACTGAATCGCTTCTTGGAGACTGGTAAGAGATGGACTTCCATTTGCAGGTACTAGTACTGAAGGGCACGAAATTGTGTTATTTGCTTCTACAATTAGTGCATTAATAAAATTTGTTATTGCCGTTAGAACAGCTGATGATGATGAAGTAAGGCTATTTAGGAAACAGTTTAATAAAATTCCCAGGGGGTTATTGGTTTGCCTTTGGAGTGCTGCAAAAAAATAATATAATAGTTTATTTTAACACAAATGAAGCAATCGAAACATTGACCAACAACAGACTTTTTTCCATTCTAGTTAATTTATTCGCCTGGTAAACAGAGAATGCATTCTTTGTACACATAAAATATAACATTTTTTCACCAGAGACTTTATATTTAGTTATTTGATACAAAATTAGTACTATCTAAGAAACACATATAGTTTTTAATTATTATTCATTGGTTTTTACTTCTACAAATTTGGTTCAAAAGTGGCAGATATTGGTGAAATAACGTGAAGTTAGATGGAGCCACCGGCGACGGAAAATGTCGGTTAAAATTCTATTCATAGAAGATAATCAACCAGCATTTAAATAACCTTACAATTGGTTAAAGCGGAAACAGAAAGCGAAATTATATTGAAAATCAATACTTACTTAAACCTGAACACGTTGTTTGCGATGAACATGCGAGAATTTTGAAATTGTATGTATTAAAACAATAACATAATCTTCTAAATAGTCGCGTATATTTGACGGAAACAAAACAGTTTTAATATATCTGAAACTTCAAAGGTAAGCCTTGCTCTATTTCACCTCATTCAGACAAAATCATTTCACCATGTGTCATTAATGGAGTGAAGGAAGCTATATACAGTACAGTACTCAAAAAATCTGAACTGTGATACTACAAATCTTATGAAGCGCTCAAAAAAGGCAAATCCTAGAAAATGTTGCAATGCTAAAGTGGTAGGTCTTCTTGGTGAACATACTGTTCACGAAATGTAACTCGTCATCATGAACGTAATATTAGATACTCCAAAATACGACCAATTTCAATTAAATTAATACCACTTACACGCGCACGCAACTGTTTGGACTGAAGATTAATTCAAGTAGAATCTAACTGCGTAAAACCGCATAATTATGCAATGTATTATGACTATGTCATTTCTTGACGAGGGTATACTTTCAGTTACTCTTGGGTTGTTGCTATTGTTGTATTCTCTGGAACTCGCCGATGTAACTCGTTAACAATTTGTCTGTAAAAAACGTTGAAGTGTATAAAAGGGGTAAAGTGGCAATCCTGTAAAGAGCCAGCCGCCTCTTCAATTATTTGCTAATTAACCTGTTTAATCAAAATTTACAAAAATCATCAATTAATGAATTTATATCCCCTCCGATGTTAACTTCAAAAACGTTGAGAGTTTTTACGTCAGAATCCTCGCTAGTCTATCCGCCAATCACGGCATTAGAAGCCAGACCAGAATCCGTCTCCGCCCTCCGCGGATTCTAAATGAAACTGCGATCCGCGCTGCTGACGTTTCCGTCGATCTTGTATGAGGTTTTTAGGGATATTCCTCATGAACACGTAGCGGCATGGTCACTGCGTATACACACACCATGTGCGGCTACTTAGGCGAATTGTGAGCTAGTACTTTCCTCCTCAGAACACTAACTCCGTTCCTTTCGATCCCATCCTGACCACACCCATCCCTAATCCCACGATGCCTATATACGTAATGTATGTATATATGCTGGGAATCCATGATTGTGGCTAAAGGAGCTTGGAAAGGGAATGAAATACGTGACCTTTCCTTTCCTTTTTACTGACGCTCACATTCCCCTGGGTCTCTTTGGAGACTAGAGCCTGTTCCTCCTTCTGCTGGGTCTCTTTCGAGACCGCCAGCCTGAACTTATCTTACCCAATAGGGTATATTACTGTATCAATCCGCCGTAACCTGCATGTAAGTTAAACATACTACACCACACTTACCCCAGTGAACGACTTCAAGTCGGGTAAAACACCCGATATAGTTTTTTACTTACTCCATTGTATAGAAAGGTTCTCGCCTGAATTCTGCCAATCTCGGGGTATCAATTAAACAGCGCAACGCCCAAATTATTGTAATTGATACTCCACCTACACACCGACTCACACAGACACGCCTACACTAGGCAAAATAATTAGAAACCGAATGGCAGGAATCCGACAGATTGAAAGCGACAAGCCACCCGCAATTACACCATATTTCGGTCAGCCAGCTTCATAGATTACGAACCCCGAACAGTGAGTATTACATTGTAATCTCGTTAAACCTAATAAACCCCTTAAAATTTGTTTTTCTAACAAAACTTCTTAATAGAAGTCAGGTAACTAGCTTGAATATCCGCTCGCCCATTGCAAGACACACCCGCTAATTACTAAGAGTAATTAAAATTATATTATTCCACCGTAATTAATAACCTACTGTAAATAGATAGTTAATAAAAACCTTGTAAATGTTATTT
The DNA here is from genome assembly GCA_036346205.1 of Vesta saturnalis. Lineage (NCBI taxonomy): Eukaryota > Metazoa > Arthropoda > Insecta > Coleoptera > Lampyridae > Vesta > Vesta saturnalis. The sequence continues at coordinate 383,174 of JARFJB010000935.1, read as the reverse complement.
AGTTTTTTTAATTCACTTTCATAAAAGTTAGAGGTGTAAAAGTGGCATTTACACAATCAAAACTCGTATAAAGCGAAGATACTCCCTTTAAAAGTATTGATTTTCTGTTTCGCCGTAAAAGCAGGTAGAGAGACACATCTTATCACTGCATGACCTAGTCCACCATTATAACCACAGTTATAATAACTGTATAACGTTTTGTTGCTGTCTGCTTCTCGACAGGTCAGGATTTTACAATTTTAATTTTATTTTTAAAATAAGTAAAATCTCGTTATATCGTAATATAAATTACGATTAGTTGTTTTCCGAACGTATAAACATCTCGCTAACCGTATTTTCACAGAAAACCTAAGGAGAGAAGCGGAATTATGACCTCCACTACAATGCGCATACAAACGGCGACCACCCAAAGAATATTGGACTGACGTTCGACATCCTGATGTAGACTAAAAGTCCCGATCGTTGGTACTTCCTGATATTTGTGATTATTTTACCGGAAGTACTTTGTTATTTTCTTACTTATCGTTTTACGTGAGTTGTAATGGTATTAAGTGTAAATATATAGATTTTATAAACCAAGTATGAATAATAAACGTCTATAAACCCTTACAACTATATTGCTCAGTGTGGACTAACCCGGTCAATAGTGATGTTAAACCGAAGTGTTTCCGATTATTGCTAAAGAAGGTCTGTATCAAATAAAAATTGTGAAAAACCCTTAGGTTTGCAGGTAGTACATGCAGGTTATAATTGCATGCTCGTTTTCCTACAATCCAAAAAAGTGCAGCAAAGTTAAGGGTGTTAAAAGAGTGCTAGTTAACAATTTTTTTACTAGTCCTAATGTGTTAAGAACAAAAGAAGTACTTACTCAGGTGTGAATGAAGCAGGTTCTCTTTTGAATAATGTGATTTAAACTTGTGTATAATTAGGGACTGATTATGCGTTGTTTTGCTTCCTTAAAATTAAATTCGGCGCTGCAAGAGCGAATAAGTGGTAGCAAAACCTCTATAAACACAGCTAACTGCAATCGTGAGTTTTTGGATAAATCGTTCTTTTTGGTTCAATAGTTAGGCGCATATTAAGCGACATTTTGCGCTGTTAAATAAAATGTGGCGTTTTTATAGTAAACAAGTTGTAAAATTCATTGACACTGCTAAGTTCACAGCCGTGAAGTTAGCGGTGCCGATATAATTTTTGCAGTATCGTATATCTACGCAAAATTTAATTTTACGGCACAAACAGTGCTTAGTAGGCGCCTTCGTAAGGAAAAATGATTTATTCAGAAATTCGTGGTTGTAAAGTTACACGATGTAATTTTTACAATAACTTATTTCTTGTAGACTGTAACAGCACAAAATGGTGCGTAATATTTGGCTAACTATGGCGCAAATAAAGATTAATTTATACATAAGGGTATGAACCTAACCTTGTAGAAGTAACTTTTGTAATAACTTATTTCCTGTGGAGGCGCAAAATTTTATTTTAGCAGAGCAAAGCACCTTAAAATTGGCACTTATTAATTACCCCATAAAACTAATTTATGCGGAATTTCACGGCTGTGAAGTTAGCCGTGTCGATGTAATTTTACACTACTTATTCCCTATAAGAGCGCAAAACTGTACGTAGTAGGTGCCTAAATATCGCGCACTAAAATATTATTTTATTCATATGGGTATGAAGTTAGCTTTGCTAATGTAATTTTTTTAATAACTTATTTTTTATAGAGGCACAACATTTTATTTTAGGGACATAACACGCTGCATATTTGGCGCCTAATTGGTTCATAAGGAAAACTAATTTATGCGGATGTGAAGTTAGTTGTGTTACTGCAATTTTACAATAACTTTTCTCCTAATAGGATGAAAAATTTTATTTTAACGGAACAAAATAGCGGGTAAATGGGGCCTAATTACTGTATAAAGAATACTGATTTATGCGGAAATTTATGGCTGTGAAATTAGCTTTTTCAATGTAATTTTAAGTTGACTTCTTTCCACAAAACTTCATTTTAAGGATATAAAGTTATCCTTAATGTAATTTTTGCAATAAATTGCTTCCTGAGAAGGCGTAATACTTTATTTTAATGGCACAAAATTGCTCCAATTGGCGCCGAATAACTGAATAATAAAATAATGATTTATCCAAAAGTTTGTGGCAACTGCCAATAAACAGGATTGAGAAAACTACGGCACGACTGAAGAAAAATTATTAGTAATCGCAGGACAGTGAAATATTTAAAAGAAGATTTAGAAGTTATAATTAAGTTTTACTAAAGTTGTCATGAAAATGTTATTACCACAGCTAAAGATTCCGGAGGTTAAACTTTTAATAAGTATATCTGCAGATATAGAAAAAAATTAATTTAAGTGTAATTAAATTATAATGTTCGTCATAATCAGGAACAAATTTCATGAGTATAATGTAACATAGTGTAATAAGGTTGCTGTGTTGAAATAAATGAAGCTATAGCAGAAAACCCGTTGCTAAAACGAATTTTTTAATAGTGGTAAAAAGTTTGAGATTAACATATTTGACAGTTCTTGTACAAAAAGTTAAAATTTAATAAAACCAACAAGTTCGTAACGAATTTGGCAAACATTATTTTGTGCAAAAGGAAAAGGAAAACTTTAGTAAAGATATCGGGATAAGTAGTGATCACAATAATTACACAAAACTATTAAAGCAATTTAAAAGGTGAAACAGATTAGGAAATAATAATAAATTATGCTTATAGGTTTAAACACATGAAGTAAGAAAATGATAATTCTTTAAATTAAGTAACAACGGATAGGTTAAAAAAGAATAAATTAGATATAAGCAAGAATTTGTGCCCAAGAGAATTTTCAAAATTCGACAATTGCGATTATTATCAAATGGAAAGGGCATAAAATAATAAGATTGTGTACATTTAAACAAAAAAAACTCTTATACCCAACCAATTAAAATGTGCAGAGTGGAAGTGAGTAAAATATATTGTGAATTTTTGTTTGTACTGAAATCACTGAATGAATATGATGTCAATTTTTGGATGTATTGAAGTAATTAATTAAAGCTTAAGATAATATTATGACGCGTTTCATTTCAATATAGACCACGATATGTAATTCATAATTTTAATTAATGAAGAAAAATGAAAAAACATGTCGATTTGAATAGTGTGTTGGTAGTTTAATG